>JAYMTC010000982.1:0-10142 GCA_036897605.1 Melianthus villosus
GCCGTCAAAACTTAGTCGTTTGTCAAACATGTTAGACTGTTAAATTATAACGGGAAATAGGAAATTGTAGACGAAAAACAAAACATGGAATAAGTTGAATAGTAAGGATGTCATGTAGGCCAATTTGAAAGTAAAAATACTAAGTTGGTCAAACGCTTAAGTTTGAGTACCAATTATGGAATTAAGCCTTTAAAATATAAAAAATTACGTATAAATGTACAATATTAGCCAATAGTTTACAACTGAAATTACAAAGAACGAAGAGTTAAAGGTGAAGGATAAAAATTAGTTTGAGAGAGGTAATTTAAATGAAAATAGTCCTATAATTAAGTGAGGTAAAATGTAACTAAACATAGGCTTAATAAGATTGTCATAGACTTAATAAAATTGTTGGTCCTTCGATTATTACGAAATTTCAGTCTTGGTCTCTAGTCTATTTTGTTTATCTATATGGTTATCTAAGTCACGACTTCATCTTTATTCAGTATTCTGTTCGTAATTTGTTGAACTGCAGTCTACATATTATTTCAAGGTGGCCCACGCCTCCTCCCCCGTCACGTCACTCCTCACTTGTAAGCTTCTCCAAGTTCACAGAGTATCATTTTCGAATTTCTTATGTAATGGCCAAAATCTATTCACATCAGCACAATATTGAAATTGTTAGTATCATTTTGGAGCTTTTTGTATGATGGTCAAAACCCATATACAACAACTGAGGGGTTAAAATAGATAGTAACCAATGTGAAATCATTATTGGTAGTGCCTAGCTATGAAATAGATCCATACAACAGCAAAGATGACATGTCCAACTTTTGTAAATGTGCTTGTTATCATTTGATATGATTCATAGTTTACTTATTCTTCCTAATAATAAAGAAGAATTTTAAAATTAAAGATGA
The DNA here is from genome assembly GCA_036897605.1 of Melianthus villosus. Lineage (NCBI taxonomy): Eukaryota > Viridiplantae > Streptophyta > Magnoliopsida > Geraniales > Francoaceae > Melianthus > Melianthus villosus. Next base: position 900 of record JAYMTC010000982.1, read on the forward strand.
TTTCACATTGGTTGCTCTTTATTTTAATCTCTCAATAGTTGTACATGAATTTTGGTTATTATGCAAATTAAATTTGAACGACCATATATCGAGAATATGGTAAAATGTCAAAAATAAGATGTATAATTTTTGAGCTAGGTCAAAAGATAAGTGTAAACAATAATATCCTTCCCACGTAAACTACAAGAAAATAATATTAACAACTTTAACATTACGTATAATATGAATTATGAACTTAAAGAAGTTTTCAAGTGAGGATAGAGGGGAGAGAGGAGAAAAATGAAAGAGAGAATGAAAGAGAGGGAGAGAGAAGAGTGAACCTCGTTGAATTAATACCTAAATTAGTATACATGAGAGTCTAACGAAATATAAATAAAAGACTCAATACGAATGAAATTGTGAGTTTAAAAACATAAATAGAAAAAATAGATTAGAGATTAAAACGAAAATTTGAGAATAGTTGAAGGACCAACCTTCTTATTAAACCTAAACTCTAAAATAAAATTAGGGATTATAAAAGCCTTCTATTGATTAAGAAATGCCTAATAAAAACAAAAACCCTATTAATAAACAAAGAAATAATTATTAAAAATAAACGAGGAAATCAGAATGATGAGTTCATAGAGACCTAACAAAGACTTCACGAGCTTTCTACGTCTCTCTCTCTCTCTCTCTCTCTCTCTGTCTATCTCTGAAATTCCCCTATCAGATTACCAGTACAAAACAATCGCAAGCTCAAGGGTTCTTCGCATTGGCTCGAATCACTCTTCACTTCTCCAAGTTTAGGGTTTTCACTTTTCGCATGCTCTCGCCGATTTCCGGTCAGTTTATCTCTCTCTCTCTCTACCTTCGTTTCGATTTTTGATTTTTATCTTCATTTATGTGTTAGTGAGTTTTGTTGTTTCTCTTCCTGTTTGTGTGCCATATCTGTATTTTGTAGAGTTTGCGGGCTCCCGAATTAGGGAAAATTTAGGGTTTCAGTGTTCTATTGGTTCGTGTATGTGAGATCATAATTTTCCAGTGTACATGAACTGTTAATTTAAGGTGTATATGAAAGGCAAAATTTTCCTATTTGGTAGGATTCAACACATGTATAGTCAAAATAGGAAATGGAGCACACAATTATCACCGACGCTTCTAAAGTACACTTTTTTAGATGGGATAAGTTGGTTACTAAGGGTTCACTTTTATTACTTCTAATCATAGATGGACAGAACATGAAATATTGAATATTTCAAGTGATACAAGCTTGGAATAAGTACACCTTAAGGCTAGTTTGTTAAGATGAAGGAACCCAAGACTTCATCAACCATGCCAATCCGTGCCTGTAATATTTCTTGCTTCTGAAACCAATATCTTCATTGCTTCACTCTAGGCGGCTGTAGGTAACCCTTTCTGGTAGTCTCCACTTTGGACAACTGTGGGTAACATTTTCTGACTGCTGTCCTCCTCTCCTAGTTAAGCCTTTATGTGACAGTGCAATCCAGGAAAACTTTTCTTATTAAAGCATTAAAGAACTAATTTTACAAGCCTTTGAAGAACTTCCCTACACGTTACAAGGCTTCAATTGAAACCAATTATTTTATTGAGCAGTATGGGATTAAAGTACGCAACAGGATCAGGAAGTCATTGGTTAAACAATTTTTTTGAGAAGTCCTAATTGAAAACTTAAACCGGGAACCAAAAACACCCGCCCATAGAAACCCCCAAAATTTCAACACAAACGTATGATAGAAAAAACCTTCTGAGATTCACCCTGCAACTAGTTGCACATCAAGAGCACAAATTCAGAAAAACTTGCCCGGCCAGAGAAACCCTTAAAGGAAGCTTTAGTGCAATAAATAATGGAACTTGTAAGAATTATTCCTTCATTTTATCTCTATATGATATGATTAACATGATGAAACACATGCATGCAGATTTTGAGTTGTTTCTGCTTCATAATTCTAGTGTATCACATGAAGTCAAATGCTACCTTGATCAATTTTTCTAGCTTTTATATCGGTGTGGAAGTTTGCTAGTGGTATTCATCAAAGGATGGTTTACAAAGCACTTTAGTAGTTTGTTTATCACTGTGCAATTATCAGTTAAGGCCTCACTTTGTTCCTAAACAGTAACTTGCGTCGATCTTTGGAGACTAGCTAGTAAAATAGAGACTCCCTTGTGTGCTTTAGTTCTGTCTCAATTAAAGTACATCTACCTGAGTGCTAATACCAAGTATAATTTTTCTGCAGTATTTGTGGGGGTCAATGCGTGGAGGGATTACAAAGTGCATTCAAAATATAAAAAAAAAATGCAATTATTTTTGCGAAGCCACAAGAGCTACATTCGATATTAGCACCCACTCACTTAACGGAATTATTCAATTTTTAAGATTACTTCAGAAAGAATTGGAATAGCAACATGAGTCGTGCCTTCTTCTTAGATCAAGAGCTTGAAAAATAAACATCCACATACAAAGTGAAACATGCATCCTTTGTGCACCTAGTTGCTGTGAGTGATTATATGTTTTGAGCATGGGGTTTTCGCTCAGTTAGGTGCAGTTGTGGTTGAGAAAACTTTGGAGTTGAGAGTCAATCTTTTGTTATTAATTAGACGACTCATTTTTTCATTACTGGGTATAGAGCCCAAGAATAGTGATGTCTCGATTTCTGATTGATTTCAAGGTTCCCGATTCACCAAGCTTATCAGGTTTTATATTCATGGTTTCCGATTATTGGATTATGGTGGTTGGTAGCTGTCTGCTGGGAAGATACGAAGCATAGTTGAGGATCTACATGTAGATTCTTATAGTTGTAATAGTTGTGAAATTTCTCTTTGTATTCGAGAAATTTTTTTTCCCCTTTCAAGAAATAGTCACAGTACTTGGATTAGTTATATTATTTTGTTGTTCAGTTAGAGATCGTTGGTTTCTTAACTGGTTGTTAAGAGAGGCATTTACCCACTTTACAACTTCACCACAAAAAGAACCCTCTGTAATTGAGTCCTTTTTATGATGTATGACCATCAGTATACAATGGTGTTGATTTATTGTGAACCTAGTTGTGTGCTACATCGTCAATTGCAATGAAATTATCAGAGATGAAAAAAGAAACAAAACCAGTCAATTGTATCGTCAGAAGAAAATAATAGTATATCTGAGATTTCTGTAGCCTTCTAAAACTTGTTTTCAGAAGTTGATGCGAAAAAAAATTAAGAATGTTAACCTTTTTTAAATCCAAATAATTAAAAAGATTATACTAAAAATTCTAAATTAATAAATATAAACTGATATTAATTTATAAAAGAATGCCCCATGTACCTAAATAAAGCGGAGGTTGATACAGTGTAGTTGCACACTTGTTCAATTAAACAGACACAAAAAAACTTTCGGAAATCTAAGCCCAAGCTGATAAGACATTTCATATTGAGTCCCTTTATGATTGAATACTGTCTAGATGCCATAATGTTACAGATTGTGTTGGCATCTCCTTGTGGCACAGAACATGTTGGCATCTGATGGCTTCAGGGTGTGGTAATAATAGATTGACCATTACCTGTATGTGCTACCTCTGGCTCGTCCGTCTGTACAGGGCCCTACAATTGTATTTCCGACCATTGCAGCATGCTTGGGACAACCTTTGACTAGAAGATAGATTTAAAATGCCCAAATATAGGAACTCTATTATACATCTTTCAGCATTTTGGTTCTTATGGAATGGATACACACATTATACTGCCTCCATGTGTACGGGCCCCCCAATTACATTTCGGCCATTGCAGCAAGCATGGATAGGCCTTGCTTAGAAGATAGATTCAAAACTCCCAATATAGACACCCTAGCGTACATCCTTCAGCATTTTGGCTCTCTGCTTATGGGAGGGATAGACGCATTATACTGCGTATTTTGTTCATATATGGAGGTCAGTATCATATTTTGGATGGTAGTACTATCCAGTGTTGTCGAAGGTGAGCCGAATGCTTGCATAGGTGTTCGGGCGCCATACCTAAGCATGGTTCAAACGGGCGATGTTAGTAAGACACCGGTGAGGTGCTTGAAGCAGTGGGTTTCCAAGGTGCCAACCATAGCAATATTTTTATTTGATTCCTTCAAATTTCTGTGGATTTTATTTAGTTACACATTTTTCAGTTAAGATAAATGTGTATTTCTAGAGGTGTATTATTGTTAAAGCAAAATAGATGATAACCAAATGTATGGTAGAAATGAGGCGGTTAATGTGATGAACGAGGGTCATAAATCAAATGATAGAAGAAATTTTTGTGTACTAGTTGCTTGTTTGTATGATGTTGAAATTTAAATCCTTCATTTTGGACATGATACATGTATTTCAAATTTAAAGCATTGGGTTACTTGAATGAGCGCCTAGTGTCTCGAGTGACAAAGGTCTCGGTTTCTTGACTCGTCTTATCTCTTGTTTTGATATTTTATACAAGTTTTCTTTGAGTGACTATCTTTGATATTAGAGACCTGGTACTAGTGGGATTAATTTAAATTCAGGCTTAAATGCTGTAAGAAACTAACAGTGCTTGTTTCAGGCATTATATTTTATTGCAATATTGCAATTGGTCACCAGAAGAAGTGGTGGCAGTTTCTGGAAGGGTGAAATGAGCAGAAATGACAGAAAGCGATCTTCCAAATGGGATTTGAAGGAAGATTCCCGACTTCCGCCTGAAATTCTAGAAGACGATACTTGGCATGGAAAAGCAGGTAGTATTTTTATGACAAAGGATTACAGCTTTAGTTGCTCTCCCTAGAGTTGCTGCTTAATGATCCTAAGCGTCTGTAGAAGTCGCTGAATCCGATCATTATATATAATTTTCAGGTAGGGAACCTTTTGTTGGGAGCAGAGGTTCTTACAGGGAGGACAACGTCAATGAGGACCGTGGCAGAAATTTGAAAGCAATAACTGAATGGGGTGGAGATGGGAGTTATGGAATGAAAATGTCTCCTGGTCTTGATGAATGGAGACGACAAAAACGTAGCCACTCTCCTGAAAATGGTTCTAACAGGTCGTTCAGGTTCGACTCTGTATTTTGGATACCTGATACAACAAAAACTAGAGCAAACATATAATGGTTAGCCTAGTGCAGGCGGCCTAAATTGTGGTTTACTAGTAAGAAACTTCATCTCTGCATGTAAAGACCGTTACTGCAATCTAGTGCCTGACTTCCTATTCATAATGGAGTAATTTTTTCGAGACTCAGGCATAGAATAAAACACATAATAATTTAGAAATTGTAACTAATGCATGTTAAACCCAAACTTACCACAACTAAGATTATGTCAAGTTGAATTTCACTCATATTTATGAAAGCTCAATTTGACGCCATAGACATTGAAAAATGAAGAGTTACTTGGGGAAATAGAAAAAAATAAAAGAATGGAACCCAAACTTCATAATTTCCCGTGTTATACCATTTTAGAGATTAGAGATTTCGATAGCGGTAGATTCATACACACGTATGTAGGCTGGCCACATATAAAAAAACAGTTACTTTCACAGTATGTGTCCATTTTCAAAATTGTGGTAACATTTAGGAATAAGTTTTTGACAATACTAAGAACGACACATATTTTGCAATGCATTTAGCATTCTTAATTTTTCTAAATGGGCACATATTTGAAACAAATAAAACTTTAAAAAGGCACATTTGTTTGAAACAGTGAGTATATAATATGGAATATTACTCTTATTTCAGTGCAAAATAAATAAACCAATTTATTAACAAAAATATACTGAATAGTTTATTTGGAAATCAATAAATATGTTTTTAGTTAAAATACTCTATTATGTCATCTTTGGCAGAAAAATAATTTTCAATTTCACTAAGTATAGAGAAGTAAAAATAAAGATGAAGTCGTGACAATATTCATTTATGAAAATGCTCATAATAGATCCAGTTGGCATAGAGACTAGTACCAGATGAATTAACTATGAATAAGAGAACAATGACGGATTTTCGGAGTCTACCAATCCTTGACGAAGTTAAGAGTTTGCTAAATGCCTGTGAACATTTAAATTTTGATTCTTATCAACTGCATAATATTGCAATTCGTAAGATGCAAGGTCTGTTTGCATAACAAAATTTTTTTTGGAGCAACTCGTTCAGAGAACGTAGAATAATTTAACAAGTCTCTAGAAGAAAAGTTGATAAACAACGAACAATAAAACAACAACTAAAGGTCGTCAAGTAATCCACTTACTTCTTAGATAAGCATCTATGCCCCAACCAAAATTGTTAAAACATCACTAAAACTCAATTAGTAATTTTCCATGACAATGACAACTTGTAAGAAACACTGGTATCAATAATATTTACATCTCAAAATTTGCATAATAGTGACGATGGAGACAACTGTGAAGATCTTTTCAGTTTCAGATTGTGTTTTAAGCTTCTTGCTTATATGTTAATTAGGATAATTAAATTTTGGGGTTAAACAGAAAAAAAATGGGTTGAAATATGTGGCTTGGCAATGACCATGTCACCCCATGCCTTGATTCAATTTATATTTTCGAATTGAACAATTTGCGTGTAGTACCACACGATTAGGTCTGTAGTATTACATGATTAGGTCTCATCACTTCCAATCAACACCAATTTGAGTATTTTAGATAATGAGGGTCAATACTAATGGTTTGGAATCAAATCGTTGCAAAAATCGTCCAAGTCGTTCAGTATTTGTAGTGTGCAAGCTTAAATGAGATTCCCTGCTAAATACTATATGAGCCACCTATAATGCCCAAGATCCTGGTAGTGGTTCAAGAACATTTCGAGACGCATATCTCTATGAGGAGAAAATTGATAATTTTTGTTTACAATGCAAAATCAATCTCATTTCTGTTTGCTCCAGGGTCATTACCCATCTAGTGGCTATGCAACTGCATGTATGTCTTATCTTACTTACTTGAAATCTCATCCCTGACTAACTCGTTTATGATTTCTTTCTGATTGGTTAAATGTCAAATCCCATAGCACACTTTTTGTGGGGGTCTGTTATTACAACAGGTGCACCTCAACTTTTTTACGTGGTGGACTGCATTCAATAATTAGTTTCGAAATACATATCAAACCTGTTAGGTTCTTTTTGTGGCTATTTATTGTGACATAATTAGTGCTGGTGGCGAGCTTCTTCTTTTCTTTTGATGAGTTGCATGCAATCAATTTTATTTATTTATTTGTGTTGTTGTACTTTATGTGCAGGAGTAGGAGCAGGAGCATAAGCCCGACCCATGGCTTTAGGCGGGACTCAGTAATCTGTGACGGGGGTAGGAGTAGATCAGGAGGATCAACTCAGTTATGCAAAGATTTTGCTGCTGGGAGATGCAGGAGAGGCAACCGTTGTACTTTTCTTCACCAGGATAATCAAAATTATGAAGATAGCTGGGAAACTAGATACCATAAAGGTGGAGCTTCAAAGTATTCTACTCCCAATGATACTAGAGAATCTCCAACGAGGATTGCAAGACATTCTGATAGTTGTAGCGATTTCTTGAAAGGAAATTGTCGGAGAGGGTCATCATGTAGGTATGCTCATGAGACTACTGCTGATGGATTTGGCAAGGGGTCTGGAAATGGGTTTAGAGGAAGGGGGAATGAAAGCAAGAATAGGGATGCAATTTTTGAGCGGGAGCCCCACAGGAATTCTGATATTCCTTGTAAATTTTTCGCTTCGGGGAATTGTCGTAATGGAAAATATTGCCGATTTTCTCACAATGATCAGCCACGTGCAAGTGCTGACAGAAGGGAGTGGGATGATAGAAGAGGGATGGGCCTCAAATCGGATATTGTGGATCAAGTGTACAATGGGCCAAAATGGAGTGATACAACCACATCCTCCGACATTGAAAAGTCACGCGATGACAGAAATGAAAAAAGGGGTCCCACTGAATCAGAAAAATCATGGGACGATCCAAAATGGAGTGAGATGAACACTGTCCCTGACATTCTCAGATGGGGTAATAGCATAGATAACCAGAATCCATTTACTGGTGATATGACATTTAGTCATAAGGACGTTGATAGTGGAGTTAAGGAAGACCTGAAATGGAAGCCAGAAACTTCTGATGCTAGAAGGAATGTATCTCATTCTGGAGTTGGTGATATGGACATGTTTCCTGTATGGGACTACGGATCACAATCGTCCAAGCATGCAAGGAAAGAAGAGCCTGGTCGGATTGTGCCAGTCTCTCAGTCAATAGCTGTTAATGATTTCTGTATACCCCCTCGTGAAATTTCAGACCAGATGCATGATACTACGAGACTTACACAACCAATGATAAACGAAAAGCCATACTTTCAACAGAGTCACTCTTGGAGGGAGGATTTTGCTGTGGTGCAGTCTGATAGTAAGGATGCTAATGATAAAAAGGAGATTACGTGCATTGATTTAAATGTTTCTGCAAATGTTTTGCCAGGGAAAAGCTTTGACCAAAACACTCAGAGTTTGAGCCCTTCAATGCTTCCCAGCTCAAATTTGTTTGAGCAAAATCGAGGTGCATTTTCTGCTGAATCTCTGAAAGGCGAAAATATAAAGGATCAACAAGATCAGGCACTGTTTCAGGATGAAAAATTGATAACTAAACCTGATATCCTGGATACGAACACAGTACAGGTGAACTCTGGGAATATGCAGACACAGAACGTGGTAACCAGTGAGCAGCTAACAAAGATTTCCGACCTCTCAGCCTCATTGGCCCAGTTATTAGGAAATGGGCAGCAGCTTCCACAACTTTACGCTGCTCTAAATTCCCAAAATTCCTCCAATGTGAATTTCAGTGCCAACCCTGAAAGGCTTGTTGAGCAAGGCTCAACAGTTCCTGTTCATCCAAATCCAGCTACTGAATCCCAGAAGCAGTATGATCCTCTACATGATATCGGAGGTAAAATCATTTTTATCAAATGCTGCTGTTGTGGATAGGAAAATAAACTTCCACTGATAAACACATAACACCGTCATATTTTACAGGTGCATTTAACGATAATGAATCTAATGAGATTGATAAATATACCAAAATTAATCATGAGAGACAGATCCCCCAATCGAATCAGCCGGAGCCAGCAGTTGACACTGAGGAAAACAAGAAGTCACAGGAGTTACATGATGATGGTCCCTCAGAGAACATAGACAAGAATGGCGGGGGTGATGAGGTTAAGAAAAGTAAGGATGTGAAGGGGATTCGTGCATTTAAATTTGCACTTGTGGAGTTCGTTAAGGAGCTTCTGAAACCGACATGGAAGGAA
>JAYMTC010000983.1:0-10141 GCA_036897605.1 Melianthus villosus
CCTCAACATTTCCCCTTTTAAACTGCAAAAAAGAAAAAAAAAGAGAAAGAACCAAAATTAGCCAGATCAATTGTACAAGTTTTGTTTCTAATACACACAGAGTCCAGATGAAAGAAACTTGGGTACATGCAACAAAGCTCAACCTAGATGCATACAGAATGTAAGCAAGAGAATCTAGAAATAGGACAGTTTATATGTATTAGCATAGCATGACAAAGCATGGACATAAAGCCGTAAACCGGGATAAACATTTGCTCTTTGGTCTAAACGTAATTACTACCAGGAAAAAGTGATGAAAATTATTTTCATGATTGAATGTACTCAAAAGATAACACTCACATGTAAGAAAATTTGGGGTAGCCGTCAACCCATATAAATAGCCCCGCCATTGCCCAACCAAGGACAGTTCCAATTCCATTCCTTGTTCAACACTGTAATCCTGTGAATGTCCATGATTTACCTGGCATCCCTCTCCCAGTAAGATCTTAAAAGTCAGTGTCTATTCAATCATCCAAATCCATTTATTTTGGATGCCACAAATAAACATATAGAAAAAGTTTTTGAGTAATCAAGCCAGTTTTCTAGAGCTAATAAATTTTTTCTATGTCCTCATTCACAATCAAATTAACAGTCCGTATCATCCAAGTCAACCGGTAAACGAAATGTTGAGGTGTTATATTCCAATTTGTCATCATGCGTAAGTCATCACCTAAACGTCACATCATTAAAGGAAACAAACCATTGAAGAGTAAAAAGGTAGAAGGAAGAATAACCACCAAAGTACCTGACATTAAAAGTAAATGACTAATTGAAGTAATTGATTCACGGAAACATGGTTCATACATACCACTGCAGTTTTATTTTCGGATATACAGTGTGCAATTAAAAAGCAAGTTCATTACCTGAGAGAGTTTCCTTCCCATTCGCATTACTACTCCTTGATTTGGTTTCTCTAACACTGCATTCATATTTTTATATGCTGATCGGGTGATGTTATAAGTTCCAAGGAACACTACTGCAGAGTACTATAACATGATTGAACTCAACATCGGAATTCACGTAGGATGAATGATGATTATGACAAAATAAAAAAATACTGTGCCAAGTGACCACACATAAGGTGGTTTTGATGTTTTTAGGTGGTGTAGATATTTGCCTATTGAGCAAGGGCTATTCGATGGAATTCTTAATATGAACAGCGGAAGGAGGTGCTCTTTGTGTGAGAAAAGGCCCTGCTGTGGGAGTGTGACTACTTGAGAGAGATCTTGCCGACCTGATGAACAATTGCTTAGAATTCTTGCATATTTACAACTTCTAGAAAATAATTGACCAAAACAGATTCAGCAAATAAAATAATTGTTGTGTCCAAGTCATCATATGCAGCAGGTGACACTAAAAAAAGGTATCTTCAGGTTCAACACTCAGATAATTACATCTCGCCTTCTGGCATAAATATGTAACCAAGTATTACTACATAAATCATGGAGAGAGTGACAAAAACCAAATGTGCAATTTTTTCCAGTTTGCATACTGATTTAACTTGAGAAACCTGAGTTTAATTTGTACTCAAATGTCATTTGTTCAGTTCATCATACAACAGCAAACAAAAGTGTATATGTTCCTGATAAAATTGATAATCACATTATGAATTTACTCAACATGGAGAGAGAGACCACCTAGGAACACTTGCTGTTAAACTAAGAGTGCACATAAAACACAAGAACATGCACATATATTCCGTGAAATAATAAACCAGAAAATCTTGTCTGACGCTTGAGGGCTTCTGATATATCACATATCAAATGCTTTGTCAGTTAAAAGCTTGTTAATCTTAAGATTTCTTTTTGAAGAGCTGCAAAGACGAAAATTAGTTACGTGTAATATAGTCCCCCTCCAGGGAAACTATCTTCAGAAAGGATCGAAGAATTGGTGAACTTGTACTGTTCTTCCCATTAAAAAGGTCAGCTCCATTTTTCACCTCTATGGAGTTGCTTCACATCAATATTGCCACTGTCACCTTTTTCTGATGTCTCGCTTAGGTTAGATTGACCAATCTAGATTGAAAATAAGCATGAAAAGTTTGGATAGGAATATAAACAAGAACGCAATAAATAAAATAAGTTGATGGCAAATGCAAGCTTTACAGATGATTATAAAGTGCTTCAATTTGGACAACACTATGTGATGGTTGAAAAATGATATGAAAAGCTAGTACCTCGTGGCATCTCCTAGTGCATTTCAGTCGATGATATATGTGATGGTAGTATATGGCTTGGGCAGCAAGAACCACGCTAGTATTGTGTTATAAACCTGCTACTTCTAAGCAAGATACAGATACAATGTTAATTTAGACTAAAAGTAGGGAAAACTCTGTTCGGTCATCATCTGAAACTATTATCACTGCCATATAGTATTGTGTTGGAAGCTGCAAAAACAAGCAGAAATATATTTGAGTAAATTGGAAGCCATATAACTGGGAAAAAGAACTCTGATATTATTACAGTGGTATAGTCTTTTAACATCAAAATGTCACATATTAACTCCATCAAGAGGCTTCACTTTCTTATGTTAAGTAAGAAAATCATTAGTTTTTTAGTTTATGAAAATTATTTCCACCCTATAAGAAAATATACTAGTGTTTTTTGATTTATTGAATGTTTAACAAAATGTTTGTTAAGGAAGAAAAGGTGGGCTGCAGAAGAAAAAGAAACACTCACAGTGGCTGGGTCTAGCATGCAGCTGACGAGGGTGAATAGATCCCACTGTCAATGAGGCTGCATCTTTGGTACTGCAGAGACAGTAGCCCATGTATTCTCTTGCCCACTCTAAGCAATGTTGGGCTCCATCACATACCGGCATTGTGATTTTGAAGAGCCCCATAGACTCAAACATATTGTCAATCACTCTTCAACCTGAACATAACAATAGATTAAGAAGCCATTTTATAAAGAACATAACAAATATAGAAACCGTACATAGACATGAATAGGCTAAGAAAAGACCTAATAATAAAACCCTAATCAATTATCAATTGCACCAGATCGTTCGATTTTATAGGGCTTCTTGAATATTTCAATTGAAAAACGAAAGTACATTTACAATACAATTAGGGAAAGAATATACTCAATGCAGCCAAAGGGAACCAATAACGAAGATTCAAATATCAAATCAATGGAGGTTTCGTAATCAAGAAATATTAACTACATAAATAAATGAATTAGAAAGGAAAAAACTTACGATTATGGTAATTAACGAGTGATTAAGAAGAGTATGGTGAAATCAGATTGGGAGAGAGCACATTAGAGGGTTATGGCTAGTGCACTGTGCATGGTTAAGAGGAGAGGCGATTGAAACGGCGAGTTCTGGTACCGGAACTTTCTGCACATTTTATCTTATCACTGCTTTCTTCTCCTCTGCATTGTGTATATATAGCTTTCTGCAACTCTTCGAAAATTTAAACGTCAATAGTGCGTTTCTTGAAATTAGAGTTTTTCTTATTGGACAAAACTAATGTCAATGACTTAAGTCGACTGCAAATTACGTTACGATACAGAAAAATAAACAAAAAATTAAGTTTTTAATAAATGTCATTATCATCATGCCAATAAACACGGATCAAAATCTTATGTTTTTTAATCAGCAAAAAATTGTGATCTCCATATGTTTTATAATTCATGAATATTTTTGTACAATATAATTAAATACAACAAGCAACAAATATAAATGGTGATACTAATATTTAAATTTTAAAATAATTATTTTTAATCACAAACCAGTTACTGGCAGTTTTATTGAAAAATAATGAGTTGTTCGGGATTTATATTTAATTATGTTATGTCATTTTATATCCTTCCTTTTTATAATATCTCTATTTTATACATATTTTACCAAGACCGATAAAACATTTAGTTAAAGATAAACCAATTTGGTAAATGTATTATGTATTATATATAATTTAACTAAAATTGAAATAGATTGTCATACACAATACAAGTACTAAGGACATAAATATTAATAATATCAACAAGTTTTTTACATTTTTAAAAGTAATAAGTAATATAAAATAATTTACCAATCTGAATATAAAATTATGGTAAAACTGAGAGAGAGAGAGAGAGTAGTAAAAGGTAATTATTTAATTTAGCAAAAGTTAAATAAATTTTCGTTAAATATTAAACTTATGCATACTTCCAAAATAAAATGTATAAATTATTTATATTACCAAAAATGAAATAAATTTGTTGTAGAAACATATTGTATTGAAACTCTTATTCATACTTACAAAATTTAATCATGGATTTTGCTATAATTATTGTATATCATTTATTTATTTGTTACTTCTGTATAGCTGGATGAATCGTTTTTGCAATTCAACAATATTGACTTATATTTGTATACTTACATCCATAATAGTACAAGGAAAATAAATTGTCATAATTTTAACATATACTAATACTAATATTTTTTCATATGATAAATTAGGCGGATCTCTGAAGAGGCAAATGCTAACAATACAAACAGAAGATGACATAATACATGAAAGTTACACCTGTTTGTAATGCAAATGACCTAGTGATGACCTTCAAGAGTTTCAGGATGCAGAAGCATTTTCTTTAGGATCAGATTCCATTGTCTGGACTGGTGGGGCTATGACCACTGTTGGGTTGAAATCAATTGCGTTGAAGTCTCCAGTCCTTTCACGAATTTCCCTGTACTCTTGACATATGGCACACAAATGGCAGCAAAAATGAGTGACGAAATCCCCCCAAGGTGCTTCCTGCATGTTGAACAAATAAATTGTACAACAAATAAATATTTCATAGCACTGGTAGCTATGGTTTTCATTCAACTGCTCCACGAGGAAGGAACTTAAGATTTAATATGACACCTAGGTACAGAAACTTCACTAATTACTGAAAACAAGACGAATAGACGTACATACAAACTAGGTTTCTCATCGCCACTTCATTTTTTTGCAAGATGGGTACTGCTGTTAGTCCTTAACAAAATTTTGAGAATCAGATAAACATAGGGTAGCAGAATTCAATAACTATGTCCATGTCATTCCAATGGTTGATTGTTTGGGATCCATCTGTAAACCCAAATTGACACACAGGCTATCTAGTATTCGTTTGTAGAGATCTTGAGAAGAGCATATGAAATTAATGTAGTGTGTTCTGAAGAACTTACTAAGTTATCTTATTCCCATAGTTCCTCCAAAATACAAGAACACATGCAACTTCCTTATCAATGGCAAAGATCCCAACGGCTCAAGTGTCAGACATTAGGAGAGTAGCTCAGCTAGGTAGCAATTGTAATTTAGAAATTCTTTTAACTAATTAATGTAAAGTATATAGCATGTAGAAACAATAACCTGCAAGTTATATTTTGTACGAAGTGCCCTGCGATAGCCACAAGCATAACAAGCAAGAAAGCATCCAGGTAACCCCAACAAAATGCCTTCAGTCAGCAAGCAGCAGACGGTATTTGCAAGAGCCCACAAAGTAAAATGTGTCATGCATGACCCCGTAAAAGTTCCAGAACCCAAATATTCTGCATTCTTTCCAAACAAATAAAAAGGACAAAAAAGGCCTATGCAACCTGTCAAAGAAGCCAAATTGCAATCAGTTGCTAATTTCAGTCTATATAATGCAAGATTATGTTGTACCGTGCGAACTTCATATTATTATATAAACTAACGGTTAAGCATATGATTTCATGTATAGTCTAGAAACACTCCCTTCCCAAAAATAGAACATCGGACAATAAAGATAACCATCAAACAAGAAATGCTTATCCGTATGCTTTAACCTAAACTATAATTGGAGAATCAGTATACGTGGAATTTATAGGTCAAGTATACCATTTGAAAAAACCATACTGCTGCTTTCATTTACACTCTACTACCATAGGTGTTTTTCAAACTTCCCAAACTCTACATATTATCATCAAATTTCTCATGCTGTATACCCATTTTTATGTTTATTGTTAGAAATTAGTGCAGCAAAAAAACAATAGAAAAATCCAGCGAGAACACAAGATATACTGGTTCAGTCTATGACCTGCCTACATGGGCGAAAATAGAGAGAGACTAGACTATAACAAATAAGAGTACAAAAGGTAGGTAGTAACCATAGGCCTTTGCCAAAAGGGTAACCAACACTCTTCACAATATGCTCTAAATCACTCAAACACTAAAACCTTAATATATAGACTACAAAGGGTTACACCAAAACACTGAAACTTGGGAATAAGAAAACCCTAAAATAAAAATAAGGATAAATAGTGTTTGGATGAAGAAAAACCGAGTGAACACTTATCTGACTTAAGTATCATATTCTAACATTAATGGATCATATCAAAAACATATTAAAATGTTAAAATCTCCACATATCATTGTTTTTGGCAATGATAAACTCGAAACAAGATTAAACAATTAAGAACACTCCATGAAATTAAGTAGATATGAAGATCAAGATACTCAAACCAGTACAACTATCTAACAATAATAAACGACGGTCAAGGCCATACTTCCCAAAATGAAAATGATGGTCAGGTGCTCAATAATTCAGTGTCATTTTCTGCCATGATCCATGAATTTGTACATCATCAAACACAAATACACACAGGTAAATTCTAAAGAGAAATAAAATCAAAGAAGTAATCAAGCTAATGGCCAAACAACACACAGTAAATTCTAGGTGAGCACAACAAGCTTGTTTTCTTATTATCCTCAAAAGGCACCTTCACAATTTTTCCTTCTGATAAATCAAGGTGCAAGGCAGAAAGTAGCATACAGCTATGCATATCATCACAACAAGCACATATTCCCGAAGACCACTGTGTGGACAAATCGCTTGTCTGCTGTGAAGCTTGACGGTGTTCAGTGTGAGGAACAATCTCTGCTTCAGAATCCGAGTGTCCTAACGGAATATAACGAGGTGGAACATAACTGCCTTTGCTCTTCATCTTTCTTTAGTAAACAACTGCTTTGTAATACCCAAAATTAACTTAGTTCTTCACTAGTAGTTTCAAGGACCATGAAGAAAAGAAGGTGGGAATGAACAAAAATTGAGTTTGATTAAACCACTAGCTATAAGACAAAATTGGCAGATCCATATACATATATACATTGAGAAAAGAAGGGAAAAGACAATAACTATGCATCAAACCCTGAATAGGAGTTTCACGATAATAATGACTCTAAGATGTGAAGAAAAAAATATGAACATGATGTGGGGACAAAATTCAGATAAGGTAATTCAATCATGTAACATTAGTAATTTATTACCCAAACCCAACGTATCTGTTCAAAATAGTTGTCGCTTTCAGAGATTCTTGGAGTTTCAAATTAATTGTCCATTTCCATTTTTAAACTTAAAATATGAAATATATTAAAAGAATTCACAGTCTTAATTTTCTTATACAGTCCAGATTTTGTTTAGTTTAGTTCAGTTTACAAATTGAAGTCGTTGATTCAGCTTAATTTATTTAAGCTTAAAGTGTCTTTTCCTTATTATTGTTGAAACTTGAAAATAAACTACGAATCTGAAACAGATGGAGTATTAAATATATTATGATGTATATGTATTAAGTGCATTTTGAGCCTTAAAGATGCACAAATAAGTCAATTTGGATATTCTTGCCTCAATTTTTATATAAAATATATCAATATCAGTACCATGATAGTTTTATTTCCAAATGTTGCTTCTGGGAATTTGAGGGCGAGCCCCTGATATATGGTAATGATGTTACATTACATTATAACCTGAAGATCACTCAGTTGCAAAAACAGGATATTATCTGCCACACACGGCATACTAGCTGCTCGGGTCAAATGCTTATCAGGCTATTCAAGACACCTTCCCGAATCCCGAATTCTATGACTGGTTAAGTTGCTTCAACTCCATCCAATAGTGATTAAACGTGCCTTCCTGAACTACAAGTGCAAATTGTTCTTGATCTATATTGTAACTTTTCTTTCCGATAATAC
Organism: Melianthus villosus; assembly: GCA_036897605.1. NCBI lineage: Eukaryota > Viridiplantae > Streptophyta > Magnoliopsida > Geraniales > Francoaceae > Melianthus > Melianthus villosus. The sequence goes on from JAYMTC010000983.1 coordinate 7,994, forward strand.
CTAAGGGTTGTCGCAATGGGGTTTCGATTTCAATTCACTCCTGGTACCATATCAAGAAATAAGATGTTCAAAAGTACGCAAAATTAGCCGTTTCATTGACAACTAGAACAACCCTATAGCTGAGCAAAGGCAAATCCGAACCGATCATCATGGTTAATAATAGATCACGGACAAGGGGAAAATTGTATTTATATGGGATCTAATTTGCAAACGAAATGAAGCCAACAATTAAAAATTGTTGGTTGTTGATGATACAAAAGAGAAATGGAAGAGAATCATACCTTCAAGTTGGCGAAGAAGACGATGTTTTCTGGCTGAGTAAATGGCTAAGCTCTGGGTACTCGCGTAGGCTGTTATTGACAATTCCCTAAAATAGAGAGGTAGGGTAAACCCTCATTTTGACCCCTCCAATCTTTATTTTGTTTCGATTAGGGGCCTAAAACTTTTCCTTTTTTAATTCAATCAAAGCCTTCGATTTTATTAAAAAAACGATTATTTAATTTGGATCAGTTTGATTGTTTTTTTTTCTTTTTACATAATTTTATAACTTCGCTAAATTTCAATTTTCTCATGTTACTTTTCAATATTTTTTATTTTAATTTTATCATCGAGTGCGTCTAAATTAAAGAAAAAAAATAAATAAACGAATATTTTAATTATCTAAATTTTTGTAAAATTTATTTAATATATAGAACAATTCATATGGATAGTTTTAAATTTTTACTTGAGTAGAGTGAGATCTCGACTCCAGCCTTCTAGCTCATGTTAAAAGAGGAGTGATAATGGATGACACGATAAAGATATATATAATTAATTTTATTTAAATAAATTTTTAGGACATGTATTTAAATATAATATTTTTAAATTTTGTGTGATTTGACACTGTTTAATGACCCATCGTACCCGACTCTTTTATGTTCATATAATTTCAAGATTACTTAAGGATATCTAATTTTTTGTAAAATTTATTTAATATATAGAATAATTCATATGAATAGTTTTAAATTTTTACTTCGATTATATTTAGAATAGAGAGCGATAACTCGACTCTAGCCTTCTGGCTCATGTTAAAAGATGAGTGATAATGGATGACATGATAAATACGTTAAGTCACAATAAAGATATATATGATTAATTTTATTTAAATAAATTTTTGGAACATGTATTTAAATATAATATTTTTAAATTTTGTGGGACTTGACACAATAAACGGCATGATAATCCGTTTAATAACCTCTCATGCCAGACTCTTTTGTGTTCATATAGTTTCAAGATTACTTAAGGATATCGAATGTTTCAGACTTTTATTTATTTATAAAATATTTTGTAATGTATTAAATTGTTCATTGAATACGTACTTGATAACATAAATATGACATTTTTGTAGATGATGGTATGATAATTGTTTCTATTATATAATTATTAACCGAATAAAATCTATCAATATGTTATAGAAATTCATCATTTTCAATCGTTTTTAAATTTATCGTCCATTTAAAAACTATCATTGAATTTACAAAGTGAACATTTAACCATAAATTTTATAAAAATTACAAACTTAGCCCTTAACTAACAAATTCACCTTTATCAGCCAACATTATTAATAAATGAGAGGATGTGATGAAGATGAAAAATGGGATCTTATAAAATTTCATTGAAAGTGATGAAGTAAGAAAGGGGTGGAGATTGGAATACGAGGATGGGTAAGATGGGAGTTGGTGTCTGAAAATTCATGATTAATAAAAAATAACAAAAGTTTACGATTAATTATATTCATTTTATAATATCAATTACGATTTGTGAAATTTATCACAAAGCGTTATATAATTAAAAGTATATAAATTAATTAGTCTCATTAACAATGTTTACATGTTGAATATTTGGTATAATACAAAGTTTGACATTAACTATGAATTTAAAAAATGGATCAAGAATCAATGATATTTTATTTTATTCCACCACTTTTTCTAGAAAAATTATGCCACATTATCTTTAAATATATTTGATTGGTAACTAGTGTCATGTCTATCATAACGAATTTATATATTAGTTTTAATATTAATATATATTAATTATTTTATATATTATTTAGTATAACTATTTAATATCAAATAATATTTGATTTATCAATATCATTTGTTAGTTAAT
>JAYMTC010000984.1:0-10138 GCA_036897605.1 Melianthus villosus
ATATAGGTGAAGGGTTATAAATGATATTAGTGAATACGAAGGACCGGTTTGAGACTCATGATATAGTTGAGGGATCAAATACGTTTTTAAGCCTAAATTTAATGATCAAATATGTAATTATCCTCTAAATTAATACATGTGTAGACATTTACAATTATAACATGTTAATTTCTCCTTTTTCTAAGTGCTTTTCAGGTTTCTCCATTTCTATTGGATTCTTGAGGCATACCCTTGAGATGAGATTTTGTTCTTTGCACTTAAATATACATTTGAGCTTTAAATTAATATGATATGTGTGTTTGTACGCTTACAATTATAGCATTTTCTTTTCTTTTTCTAAGTGTTCCCAACCTTTCTTCATTTTTCTATTGTTTTCTCAAAATTTCTTTAAAATCTTTCAAATTTTGTCATTTGGATTCCTCAAGAAATACCCTTGATATGAGATTGTGTTCCTTGGTATGGGCTTGAAACCGGCTGAGTAGAGAACTACCCGTTTGGAATTCTTTGAAATAAAATATCTCCTAAAATATGTTATGTGTAGGAACTAACACCAGATCCGAGTATGTGTGAGTGCTGGATCCACCAAATATTTTTGCAAGAATTGTTAGTCCTTTGAAGCATCCAGCAGTATTTCCCAATCCTTTGAGTCGTGTCTAATACAGGCCCGGTCTCAATTAATAACTAGTTCAAGTAACGTAGAATAGTACTTCAAATACAAGTTGGAAACTATTGCTGTTTGGTGCCATGACTTTGCTAAATTTTATCATTCCTAACAACATCAATAAATGATTTCATTTGTCTCTCAGGGAAATGAAGATCTTATCATTGTTCACGATGCACTTGATTATGGAGAATGCCATTTATCCATTGCCGTAAGTCACTTTACATTTTACATAATTAATTGCGGCATGTTAATCTAGTAGATTTTACTGGTTGGAAGCTTATGGTTCATCTTTCTCATCCAGATTCCCAACTATGGAATTTTTGAGAAAGTAAATTCCTTGAAGGAGCTAGCACAAATGTCTCGCTGGACAGCCGAGAAGCCTCTTCGAGTGGCTACTGGTTTTACTTATGTATGAAAAAATGCTATGCTTTAGACCATTATTTTGCATGATGGACCATGTTTAGTTTAAGAAAATTAAGTTTCTGTTTCGATTGCTTTTTCTTGTGGTAGACTTTGTTTTACCTTTTCCTATTGTTATTATCTGCAGCTTGGTCCTAAATTTATGAAAGAGAATGGATTGAAGCATGTGGTGTTTTCCACTGCGGATGGGGCACTAGAGGCAGCTCCTGCGGTAGGAATTAGTTCTTTACCATAATACTTAAATTTCTTTAGTTTGTATTCCTATTGGAAAGGAATAATCTCTAACTGCATCGAGCCAAAATGTTTAGGGAAAAACAGCGTAGCTGGTACCTTGATTTCACTATGGTGCATAATATATCAGTGTTAGGAATTTAAACATGTCTAAGGCTTCAGATTTTTTTTCTTTCAAACAAAAAAAATTGTGTTGCATAAGCATAAATCTACCAATAAATAATAATAAAAAGGTAATTTAAAACTTTTTTTCTTTCTTAAAATAACAGTTAATCTCGTCGCAAGCAAATGCATCTCTCTAAATGGCTCTTGTGTATATGAGATGAGACACATAGTCCTATTTGTCTGACCATGAAAGATATGCAGTCAGAGAAATTATGTATATTTCAACTCGGTCTGGCAAAGTTTCTCGTATCTTTAACCCTTCAAATTAATTTTTGGAACTTCTTGGAATTCAATTTTGCAAAATCTTAAACCCATATGGATGTTTATCTTCCCGAAGAAGTTATTAATTAGACAATAATCAAAGTAATCCACATGAAAAAGTGGATAAACATGTAAAAAATAAATTGTTGATCTTTCTCGATCATCTTTGCTTCTCCATTTCGAGAGATTTCGTGCGAAATCTGCGATGTCCTCAAAAATTCCATATTAATTTCATGTTCAGCGTTCACGAAACAAAGATTTTTTTAGAGAACTCACGGAAAAAGGAGATTATGCTCCTTCCTTCCACCCGAACTTGTGTAAAATGGACGAAAATCATTCCTTGGTTGAGTGCTAATTAGTGACATTGTTTTCGATCATTAATTTTCACTTTGAGACTCGATGTTCGAGTTAGTTGTACACATAGTTGCACGAAGCGTGAGCGTGAGTAGGGAAGCGCTAAAAACTAAATTAATTATAAATTGACTATTGAGGTTCTGAGACAAGTTCGGTGCCCATCCGGAAGATTCCTGCAATTAAGGTTTGTGTATAAAGGTGAATAAATTCACTATATTACCTGATTGATAAAGCCTCTACTTTCTGATTTTGAAATTCGCTTGTAATGAATAACTCATCCTTTCACTTTTTAATTATATCAACTATATAGTTACTGTTATGTTCATTGGTTTTGCTACAGGATACTAGCTGGAAGTATATTCTGTCATATCATGATTTTTATAAAGTCAATAAACTTTTTTGTTTTGTTTTGATTTAGATGGGGATAGCTGATGCTATTTTGGATCTTGTGAGTAGTGGAACAACACTCAAAGAAAACAACTTGAAAGAAATAGAAGGTGGAGTTGTCTTGGAAAGCCAGGCATGCGAACTTTTTATTTATATTTACAAGCAAATGATTCCGTGGTCTCAAAATATTCTCAGAAGAGTATTGATTGCATTTAAGTTTTACTTTTGTTGCTAACTTCTCATTTTGAAGATTAAATTTCTTGTTAGGCTGTTCTTATTGCAAGGAAAAAGTCGTTGATTCAACGTAAAGGTGTATTGGATACAACACATGAGATTATTGAAAGATTGGAGGCTCATTTGAGGGCAATTGGACAGTTCACGGTGTGGATACCTTCTGTCATAAGCTTGCCGAATTTAATTTTTCTTTTGGATGTGGTTTTATTGTTTCATACTTCCATTTCAGGTAACTGCAAATATGAGAGGTACTAGTGCAGAGGAGGTGGCTGAACGAGTACTGAGCCAGCCTTCACTATCAGGGTTGCAGGTGAGATTTTGAAATCATAGCAATGATGGTTGTCATTTCAATCTTTATGTATTAGACGAGACCATAGTTTCAAGTTAGGTGTAATTTAGCTGAACTAAACTCGTGACTTGGATATAACATGAAGCTTATTTCTTGAACTCGGACATGATACAATACGATAGTAACTAGCTTTACGTTGAACATGACTTGGAGCTCAAACGAGCTTTATATTGGTGCTTGAAACTAGAATAAAATATTCGATCCCTACTGTAATAGTTCAAATTTAATTTTTAAATTGAAAAATGATGATCTAATATGTTTTATAGTTTCATTCTCAGATATAATAATAGATTTTGAATGAATTCTATTCTAGTAAATAATTTTACAAATAGATAAATTGAATTAAACACACGAGTAGCTCACTTAGTTTCAAGTTTTAGCATCCCAATTCGTAGTTCATATTTTTTAGACTCCTATTGGTTTCAGTCTCCCAGAACTGACAATTGTTTTTACAGGGACCCACTGTAAGTCCTGTATTTTGCAAACGTGAAGGGAAGGTTGCAGCTGATTACTATGCCATTGTTATATGTGTGCCTAAAAAGGAACTGTACAAGTCTGTACAGCAGTTGAGGGCGGTAAGTATAAATGACGATGGTTATTTGCGTGGGGGTATAAATGTTTTTCAGTGTCCAGTCTGTACAAGATGGGAAATTTTTTTTCTGTTGCAATGTAAATTTCTGGACAGCACATATTTTTTACTAATTGTTTAGAAGTTTTTATCCGTATCAGTTCTGTGCTGGCACCTTCATATTTACAAGGCAAATTCTACGTTCTCGTGTAGGGTTACTTTTAAACCTTGCAAAGGGGAGGAGTCGTTCATATAAAAATCAGGAAATATTAGTTTGTGCAGTAAAGAAATTTTTGTTTTGTTGGCTGTTGTTATGGTGAGTGATTCATCAAAAGAAAAGAGAGTGTGATTACGAAGAATGAATCAATTAAAAGAGAGTTTTATGAAGAATGAGTCAGTAAATTGTACGGACCCTTATACACTATTTATACTATAGCTATACTGTAATATATAATGAACCTAGGTATTAGTAGTATCAAAGTAAGAGGTCGTGAGTTCAAACCTCCGCTACTGCAGTTTTTCCATGTATTTGTGAATGATCATTGTTGGGTCATATATGTTCGTGTTGTTATGGGTCACGTTTTCGCGTGAGGGGGAGTGTTAAGAGTATATCAATAATCTCTCCCTACTATCAGTTCAAATTTTTAGTAGAGATGGTTATTTAATACGGTATCGTGAGTTTGAACCTCCACTATTGCAGTTTCCTCCACACATTTGTGAATGATCGTTGTTGGGTCATATGTTCGCGTGTTGCTATGGGCCACGCTTTCGTGTGAGGGTAAGTGTTAGAATATATCAATTAAATCTCCCCCTACTATCAGTTCGAGCTTGTAGTAGAGACGGTTATTTAACTTGGTATCAGACCAAGAGGCAGTGTTGGAGTATATCAATTAGATCTCATTCTACTATCAGTTCGAGCTTTTAGTAGAGGCGATTATTTAACACTATGAACTATACAAAGGACTTAGAAACTATACAACAATAAGTATACTTAAAGAAGACTCTTAGGAAATAGATAAAGAACATAATGAACTCACAGGAAACATAATGTATCTATTTCAACAATCCCCTCAAGCTAAAGCATATAAATCATATAAACCAAGCATGTTACAAGTGTAATGAATTTGAGGACCTCAGAGAGATTTCATTAATACATATGCTAACCGATCTTTAGAATTGACAAAACTAGTATCAATGCACTCAGATAAAATATTCTCTTATAGGTAAAATGACAATCAACTTCTATATGCTCTGCTCATGGAACATCGGATTCGAAGAAATATTGAGAGCTGGTTTATTGTCACATATTAGTTACATTTGTCCACTATCACCAAATTTTAATTCCTCAAGCAAATGTTTTAACTAAACAAGTTAACATGTTGTTAATGCCTAGCTCGATATTCTACTTTAGGACTTGCGCTAGCAACAACATATTGTGGGTTCCCTCCAATTAGTACCCAGTAAATGTTGGTTGATCGTCTATCTGATGTGAAATCAGCTAAATATGCATTTATAAAACCCACAATTTGAGTATAGTCTTTCTCTTTATATAGAAGGCCCTTTACCCTGTGTCATTTTTATGTATTTGAGTATTCGGATTACAGCATCCTAATAATAAGTATTACATGTAGCTTGTAGAAATTGACTCACCACACTTACAGGAAAGAGACCGGGTCGAGTGATGGTAAGGTAGTTAAGCTTTCCAAGAAGTCTAACAACGCCCAGGATCCGATAAGGGCTCCCGTATCTAGGTAGAAGTTTGACGTTTGGATATATAGGAGATTCTACAGGTCTGCAATTTGACAAATCAGTTTCCTCTAAAGTATCAAGGTTATTTTCTTTGGGAAATTGCGCCAATTTTGGAGGGTTGGGCTACCTCAGTACCAAGGAAATATTTAAGTTGTAAAGAAAATATTTAAGTTGTTCCAAGTTTTTAATCAGAAAATGATGAAATAGATGCTAATTTAGTGGCTAATATCCTCCTTATCATTACTGGTAATGCCAATATATTTTATATATCCAAGCAGATATATCCTTTTCTGTTGGAAAGAGTGATAATAGAAACATAATGATCTTTCTTAATGCGAATTATACCAAAATGTGGAATCACAATGCAGGACCTCCCAAACTATGTCGGGGAACTGTTTCAACCCCTGTAATGATTAACGTAAGCGATAAACCAAGCCAAACTCTTTATGAACAACAAAATCAGGTGGTTGCGCCACACACACTTTTTCATTTCCCTACGTAAAGAAGACATTTTTTGTATCAAGTTGAAAGGAGGCCAATGACACATAGTAACCTTGGTGATAAGTGGACGAACATAAATAATCTTCGCAACAAGGAAAAATGTATCACCATAGTCCAATCCAAAGATTTGAGTGTATCCTTTAGTGACCAACTGGTCTTTCGTCAATCTAGTTATTGGGACCAACTTTTATAGCATAAATCCATAGGCATCTAACGGTGGACATTCCCAGAGGAAGAGGAACTAATTCCATGTGTCACTGGACTGTAAGGTTGTCATTTTATCTACCATAGCCTGCCGCCACTGTAGATGAAATAGTGCTTCACTTGTAGTCTTAATAATTGATATAGAAGATAAGAAGAAGATAAAAACAGTATAAACGGAGATAACTCAAGAATGTGTAAATAAGATGAGTATTACGAGTAGAACGAATGCCTTTACAAATGGAAACATGAGGACTGACAGCAGCCATGATCTGGAGCGGTAAGGACGTTGGTTCAGGACCAGAGTCCAAAGTGGCATGATGAGGGCAACAACGATAAGTTTCTAAAAGATGAGAAGAAGGTGTCAGCAGGAGGATGGAGTGATTAGGAAGAATGAATAAGTAAATTGCACTAACCCCTTGTACCCTATTCATGTTATAGCTATACAATTGTATATAATGAACGGAGCTATACAAGGGACCTAGAATAGAGCAGTAAGTGTATTTAAAGAAGACTTTTAGAAAATAGATAATAAACATAATGAACTCCAAGAAACATAATGAATCTGTTTCAACAGCTGCAATGTACAACTGGACTTGTAATTGGATTTACATAACATTGCTATTTTCCCTGGGGTTACTGGTCATGTGGTCTGTTTCTTCTGTAACGTGACATTTCACATCTTGGAGATTACATTTATAAACAGCTTTAAATTTTTTCTTTATGGTACATGTTTAGATTGACTCTGTTATTAGATTGTGAAAATTTGTAGTTGAAACACTTGGATGCCATTATTAGCTTTACGATATCAGGTGGCCATTTTTATCGAACACTTGGAAGCCATTGCATATTGCTTCATTTACTGGTGGATATGGCTTGAATTCAATGGACGATCATAATTGCTTAATGTTATTTGATGTAGATTGGAGGCAGCGGGGTTCTTATATCTCCATTGACCTACATCTTCGATGAAGAAACCCCACGATGGCATGAGCTCCTCTCAAAACTTGGGTTGTAGTCGGATAAGTGTTCTGGATGGTTGTTGCTTTCTGTTGCTGCAGTTATTCTACTGAGGTGTTGAGCACATCCTTAACTGAAACTACCAAGTTGGAAGAGACAGCAGCCAATTCATCGGGGCTCAAACAGCTGGGATTATTTTATGGCTCTTGACATTTATGTATATTTATCTGTGCGGTTTTGTTTGATCTAGACTCTGGTGTGTTGTTTCTCTATTTTGTGCTTTGTTTCAGTAAGATATTTTCATATAATCCTCCACAATTCTGGTATTTATATCAATTTCCATAATGCTCGAAGCGGTAACATTATTTATTGCAAGGTAGGCTCCTGATTCCTTTGATAAACAGAATGGATTGCAAATGTTAGTGCACTCTTGCAGCTTTATTTTGTCAGAATCAGGTAGCTGTCACTTGTTTCTTTAATGCGTGAATTGATATTACATGAAATGATTTAATCCTGCAAGTTTTGGTGCATTGTTCCCACTTGCAAGGAGAAACATGCAACTCAGGGTTCCAGGTTTCAATGTGGTCAAATACATTGTTTGAGATTGTATGGCATCATTTCTTCTGACCTTAGATTGAGAAAGAACTGCTTGAGGAAAACAAAGCATCCTCAGACCTGACGAGTCAGTCTTCTGCATGAGGAGGTTCAGTCAACTATATTATTACGGGGAGATGATTTTGTATTCAAATTCTCAATTTTTTTTCCTTAAAAAAAGAGTAAACATTACTCAAACAAATACATAGTTTATATATCATATTTCACAAGATATACATATTCTTCGTAGACTAGAAAGGTAAGAGCTAAATTACAGTGTTGACACCTCAAAACTTGTGCTTAAGTTAAATGAGCCGAGCTAACGAGGTTCACTATAAATGAGATGAATACAAGTTGATTTCACTTTTATTGAGCCGATGTGAATTATAATTCAGTTCACTCATTTCATTTACACTTCTGAAATGATAGGACTACGAAAATTTGGGTAGAGCCGAATTTAAATGTTAGTCAGGTAAGCGTCTTGTAGTAAGCAGAGAGGTTATGAATCCTGTAGACCATCTCCACAGGGGTGGTGAAGGGAGGGCCCTAATTGATAGAAAAAAATCCGCAATCCCTTAAAGTTATTTTACACTTAGAAGAAGTAGAAAAAATAATAAATATAGTGATAATTTGATTTTTCGGTATTTGTAAATAAAAAAAAACCCATTTCATTTAGACTTCTGAAAGGATAGGGTCTACAAACAATAATTGCGTGTAATTAAAAACAAAAAGGATTACGAATTACATTGAGCTGCCTTTAATATCATGTTATACTGTCCTATAATTATAGTATAAATACATCCTTATTTTCAATTTATTCTTGGTATCTTTTTAATCTGATTCTCATTTCTTATACGTCATTCCTTTTTTAATTAAATAATTATTTGAATTGTAGCTATAAATATTTGATCAATTCATTTAAAATTCATGTTTTTAATTTAACAAATAATAATTTTTTTATATTCTTTTTTTCTTCACAAGACTACATGGAGTATTAGTCTTCCATTACGTTTCATTTGAATACGACAGGATTTGAATTTAAATTCTCTATCATAACTAATAAATGTAATCACCGGTAGGAGTGAGCATTCGGTTCGGTTGAATCGGTTAACCGATCGAACCGAACTGAAATAATGTAAATTGGTCTGTTAAAACGGTTAATCGGTCAAAATCGATCGATTAATAAAATAATCGAAATTCCTTACGGTTCGGTTACGTTTAACAAAAATATTTAATCGAACCGAAATATTTTTAAACCAATACAACTCAACTATCAAGCAATGTAGCAGTCCAGTAATGTTGCTGCTACTTAAGTTCTGCTGAAATGTTCATGCTGAGCTGCTGAATTGTTGTTGTGTTGCTATTATTTTTATACTGAATTTCTACTGTGTTGTTCTTATTTTATATTTTTTCATCTAACATTTTAGTTTTTTAATGTTTATTTAGATTAAATATTATAGTAACTGAAACAATTTATATGCGAATTAAAACGCTGTTGTTAATTAACTATTTTTATTTCTGATATAATGTTTTTTGTTTACATTTCTAAGTGGAGCAAATGAATAATATTAAGAATCGTAAAATATGGAACATGTCAAGTCGGCTAACTGAATTAATTAACCGAACCTACCGAATTAATCGATTAAGCGATCGATTTATCCGAAACGTATTCGATTCAGTTACAGTTAATGTTTATTTTTAATCGATAACCAAATTAGCCGGCCGAATTATCCGTTAACCGTTTTAACTGACTACGTTCACCCCTAATCACCGGTCTAAGGTACTTTGATAGTGTGTTCTTAAATTACAATGCGTTTACTTTATTAAATAAGGGAATTGCACCAATCGTCTCTAAACTATGTGCTAGTTATGTTTATGGTCCCTATTATTCTCTCATTAATTTTTTAACCTTCAAACTATGAAATCTTAACGTGTGATATCCTTAGGTCAAAATCACTATTAATTATATTTTTTGTGCCACTCACCTGACATTTTAATTGGGGCGCTTTTGGAATTTAAAAAAAAAATCATTATTTCCCAATAACAACGCCTCACGTGCCCTGAGTGCTTGGAACCAAATCTCCCTACCTCCATGCTCCTTCCAGTTAGATGGTCCAGGTATCGTCCCAAATTTAAGATCATCAGACAATTTCGTTGCCTGCATGACACATGTAAGCATTCTTGATAAAGCTTCAACAACGGCTTCCACCACTGCACAAGAAATCCATTTTCGCGGAGTGAGGAAGAGGCCGTGGTGTCGCTACACCGTCAAGATCTGGAACCTGCTAAGAAGGTTAGAGTCTGGCTCGGCGCATTCAACACCGCCAAGTAGGACGCTTGTGCCTGTGGCACTGCCGCCCACGAGTTTCGCGACGCAAAAACCAAGACTAATTTCTCATTGATTTCCGAAATCAGCCTTAGCCAGAGCAACACTATTAGCTCCGCCTCGAGTGGTTTGGCGGCGGGCGCAATAGCCGGGGACTCTGATTCGGTGCCGAGT
>JAYMTC010000985.1:0-10138 GCA_036897605.1 Melianthus villosus
TATAATAAAATTCTAAATTTTATTTTAAAAGTAGAACCATGTAGAACAGTTCAAATATTATATTATAATTTAATTAGAACTTTTAATCTATTTCTGTTCCTTTTTTTTATAAAAAACTTTGAGAAAAAAAAAAAAAAAACTTTTTCTTTGACCTCATCTTCAAAAATTAACAAACTCAACTATTTTTTTTTTTGGTGTACTCTCTCTATTCCCTCTTAAAAACTCTCAAACAAAACTACAGATCAAATATAAACAATTTTAATAAATAAATTTATCATAAATAAGTTAAAGAGATTTTCAAAATGACTTAAAAGTAAGGAGGAGTACTCAACCGATTGATCCATACATAATATTATAAGGAGTTATCAAGACTCCGAGATAAAACTCGAAGAAAAGTAATAACGTCCTCAAGCTCGTTCCCCTTACAAACAAGGACCCGCCAATCTTTTCAAATATCTTTAGTTCCGTAATTAAGTTGTTCAAAAACTACTCAAACTATTAATTTTATGTAAATATTCAAATTAATGATTCTAAAACAGTGACTTAATTCTGAGACCAATAGAATTTCTATGATCTAAAGTTAAATTTAACATTTTAAGATTTGAAAAGGAAAAAAATCAACAATTTAACAAAAATAAATACATAAATAAAAGGATTTATATATAATAATTACCAAATATATTTAAATTTAAATGAAGGTACGATCCAATTAATATATACATAGAAGGCCAATTAGCAAAATTAGACGTTGACTTAGTTTTCATACTCTATTTTCGATGATTAATTACAACAACTTTCTACATTTATGCTTGGCTTCGACAGCTGAAACTCTTGTACTGTATCTACTCATTGCGCACCAGTTTGTACATGTACGAGCCAGGGAGCCAGGTTGAACTTCTTAGAGAGCCTTTTTGTCGTCAATTGTTACTCGAGGTTCCAAGGAAATGAATGATAATGCCCACAATCTACATAGCCACATAAATCATGAGAGGAGATTTTAGGATCACTCACCAGCTTCTATAGTTACATATCACCAAGGCCTACATCTTTTTTACGGTCAAATATGTTTTGTCAATCCCTGATAAACTACACTAGAGTTTTCCATCTATAAAAAAAAATTAAGGACAGAACAAACATGCATATATGAATACTGGAAAAAGTTTCTTCATTGAATGTAACAGATGGTCCTGTTGATTTCATTCTTGTTTGAGCAAAGAGAAAAGTTAGACAGCTTACGACAAAGTATCTGCTGCGTGAAATATTGGAAGCCTCCCCAATCCTGGACCTCCCCATTTCCTTGTTTTAGAGAAGACAAGCTGCTCGGCTCCTGAGCATGTAGCTGTCAGAACAAACTGAAAACCCATTTGTGAGTATCAACACAACATAAAATTATGTAATCGCATCCACAAATTCAATGATAATGAAAAAAAAAATCTTAAATCAGCCACTATAAGTCACCAGTGGATAGAGAATAGCCATAACCCCATAGCTGACGAAAGGCGAGAAAAAGAAAATAGCCAGAACGCAAGGGCTTCCTGAAAATTCATTTAAAGGAATCAATTTCAGTTGACACGTCACCTGGACGTCCTATTTAATTCCTGAATCTATATGTACACAGAATTTATGAAGAAAAAGATTAATTCATATGTTCAGAAGTAAAAGAAACATAACTGAATCTATTATTAGGTTGAAAGATGTTGAGCTTTTACAACACTATATTTGTGGGCTCTGTAATATATAAATGAGAAGAAATACCAGCATAAAACACTATGGGGATCTAGCTTGAAACATGTCCCCTTAGATTAGGATTCCATAATAGGAAATGCAGGCATGGACAACTAGTAATTCTAAAAAGACGGGCTATGTTTGAACGGAGTTTTTCAAATGCCTGGTTTTAGTTCTATTATGAATAAGTAACTTTCTATGCATATGAAAAGAGGTTTCCAAAATCCAAGTTTACTAATATTTCTCAGAGTTCATGGATTCAATTGTGTTTTGTGGTGAAGGGTTTGAGCAGTAAGCAGCGGATCTCCCCTTATTTTGCGTTTGGAATCACACCTATCTGAATGAGATTTCAAAACCTTCAAATTCTATTCTTTATGTTATAATATTTATAATAATTGTGTGAATATATTTTTTCGCATCACATTCTTGTGTATAAACTTATTCAAATATCCTTGGTTTTTATAAAACCTCCATCAAACATACTCATGCTCTTAAAGTAGTTAATATGCTTATTTATACTCAAGGTTTTCCAAGAATATTACCAAAACCTGCAAAAAACGCCCAGCTAGATTCAAAGAAGTCTAGCCTTTTGTTCAACGGCACTTCAGAAAGATTCCACTTGTACCTAAGAAGTTCACAAATGCAATAGGCAGTCATGCTGGAAGTTAAATTCAGCAATGTATTGAAGAAAAAATAAAAATTCGTCACTTACTCGAAACAGTAATATGCATACATCCAAGAAAGTAGAAGGAAATTTAGCATCTTTCCAATAAAAGGTATATATCCAGACACAAGAACCTGAATGATTTCACAACAATTAATACGTCTAACAAATTGGAATATAACATTCATCAAAATCGTGAGTACCGGAAAAAAATTAGGGTTGATAAATTATGGCCAGAAAAGTTAGTATATACAACACCCGCAAAACAAAAAAAACTGTGACAATGGCAGATATATAACAACTCACCTCTAGGAAGAAGAAGCACATTAGAAGTGCTGAGTAGACTTGCTCTCCTATTCCAATCATGACCCTATGGAAAACAAAGAAAAGAAGTTACACATCTATTTTGAAGCATACTTTACCCATCTAACAGGGTTCCAACTTTACCCTCCAAGCCCGGCGGGTTTCTCCATAAGAGCTGTATTTTGTGAGGGCAACTTCTCTGCCCTCGCAGCTTCTGCAGGCCCAGATGTCCCCATTGCTATAAATCCATACTTAGCAATGTCATTGTACCTGAGTTAGATAAACGTTAAATATTTCAGTTTCTGCAGGCACTCATCTGTAGCATAGGTCAAAATTAGGAACAAAAAAGCATGTGGAGGGTTCAGTTTGATTAGTTAAAATTGGGAAAAGTGAATTTCAAGAATGTTGGATAAATGGGAAATGGTTGAAAACATAAAGGATAGTCTGATACGATGAACTGGAGAGATAAGCTTTATTGGAAGTATTGATGTCTAAATGATGAATTCAATATATCTAGCTCATCTTGGCATGATTTGATTTAAGTTTCTAAGAAACTGAAAAAGTGTACAGATTTCAAAAGCAACCTATATCCATCTGTTTGTCAATCTTTCACAAAACATTTCCAAAAAGTTCGCAATTTCGTGAAACTCGGTGTGTTGCTTCACTTTCCATATGATATATGATACCTTTCTTACAGCAATCATCTCCTCTACTCACACCCAAATGACAAATAGCTAAAATGAGAAAGCTTTTCCAAATCACACCAAACTCAGGCCTATGTCTACCATGTTTGGCACATCTATGACAGATCCAAGTGAAGACCTTGTAATAAAAATATTTGGTTGTATGTTTAGGAGATTGACAAATTTTCTTAAAAAAGAAAAAACACGTACATGTAACTTCATTTTTTTTTCTTCTCTAAGATAGTGTGAGATATTAAACAACAGGGTTAAGAAGATATGGACAACGAAGTACCAGATGGTGCTCAGTATATAGCTTAATACATACAAAGGGCATAACCAAAATACCTGTAAACAACAAAATGCCCAATGGTCAGAGTATGATTAATTTAATTGAGAACAGTGTCTATCATCAGCACGACATATACAGTTTTTAGACTTGGCATTTATGCAAATTTGAATTAGGAATCCTGATAGCCATTCTACAATTGGAATGCTCCAAGTGAAACAAACAAGTTTTTGTGCTCGAGTATTGTATTCTCTTATATTTTTGTACTTTTTTATTTTATTCTAAAGGATCAACATATTTCACATTTCTTCTAAGGAACTCGAACTCGCGACCTATCGATCACAAGTGAATGTGCTTAGCACTGAGTAATACATTCTCGCTCATTCTCTTTTATCATCTATATCGATCATTTTTTAGTTTATATAATCCATGAACTAATTCATTCCAAAATATTTTAGGATAATGATTTTAGTATTATTGGTGTTGCATAATCCACACATTCGATATTACCTGTCCATTTGAAGTTTTATTTTGTTCAAAATACTTATCACTTTGTGTTATTAGGAAAAAAACTATTAATACTTAATTAGTTTTCTCCTAACTTACAATTCCGTCAGATCAATCACTTTACCTCAAATTTTATAAATGGAAACTAAATAACCTATGAAATTATCCTCGAGCTATCAAACTTGTATTTTGGACTAAAAATATGGAATGGGAGAGTAATTATTACCTTAATAAGTTCTTAACCTAGCATTCGACCCATTTAGATATTCAATTCTGAAAATATGATATTTAACACTTAATGCAAATCATCTCTATCAATTTTGAAGGAAAATATATACTAGGAATACAAAGGTTTTAACAAAACTAACTATGCAGAAGTTTTATAAGTGCAAGGCTACAACAAACACTTTTTTCTGTTACAAAGTCCAACATAAGCAGATCTAATTTTAACTTTTAAGAAAATTTATAAAATAAATGAAGTTGAGACGGAGACAGATAGATACGGTATTGCATGCACCCTTACATAAAATATTTGTATCAGCCCCTGACGTAAGACGTAATAAAACTTCAACGAATCACCATAAGGGCACAGTTTCTGAACGGTGATCTGTGAGCAGTGATCAGGTAATATCCATTGCAATGTTGGGATGACAACTGAATTAAGAACAAAGATACTACACAAAGACGAAATTCCAGATACTCAAATTTATATAAACTTGTAAGTAATAAAACACATTACTCAACATCCAACATAACAATAATACATCTGATGTATAAATATTTGGACTGGGGAAGGGTTGGCACTGGCAAGCAACCTTAAAGGAGGTCACATAGAAGAAAAATCTTCCAAACTATAATGAAACACGATTTATGGTATAATATTCTTTAATGAATTTTTCTGGTCAACCTTGAAGAGAGAAGACATGACTTTTAAGAAATGGTTCAAGTTATAATGCAATGGTGATTCTAATGTAGCTTATTATACTATAGACATGGTCCCAAACTTCATCCATTGTGTTGCAAGCTGTTGGTGTTATACAAAACTTCGTGCTCCTTTTATATAATTGAACCAATATCATGGTAATGTCAGGTTTGGGAGGATCAAAGATCATTGTAAGCATATAATTAAATATATAACACCCAATATTCGATGCTTTTGAAGCGTGAATTGCAGTAGCGTAAGCAACATAGACAATATACCAGACATAGTTAACAAACATCGCCTTAGGTTAGATCTCTATCTAAGCCGGTGTTAGGACTAAACGGACAGGAACCCGCTTGTTCTTGTTAATTGTTTTCTAACTCTCAACTGACAGCACTACGTCTATTCAGTTCTCTCTCCTATTCAACGCGTCCAACCTGGGTTGTGGGAGTAGGACTTGACCCAAACCCAATTGAGCATATTCAAGCCCAGTTACTTATAATTAACTAATAAGTCCAACAAAATTAAAAATTGAGAAACACAAGAACAAACGAAATGATCTTGTGTTTCTCAAAGCGCTTCGCAGTGTAGTTTTAAGTCTTGACTTTTGTTGGACTTATTAGTTAATTATAAATAATTGGGCTATTGGATTTGGGTATACTCAATTCGGTTCGGTCAAGGCTAACTCCCACAACACAGTTAGAAGCTTATAAAAGGAATAGGCTGTAGCCAATTCCAGGTTGAACGTGTTGAACAAGAGAGATAATAGACGTAGTGCTGCCAGTTGAGAGTTAGAGAGCAATTAACAAGAACAAGCGTATTCTTGCCCCTTCAATCCCAACGTCAGCTTAGATAGAGATCTAATCCAATGTACTGTTTGCTAATTGTATATAATATATTGTGGCATCCTATCCACACTGTTTTCGCTTCGGTACTGCAAATCACGCTTCAAAAGTATTGAATATTGTGTGTTATATATTTGATAATATGCCTATATTGGTATCAGAACAGCTGTTGTTTCACGTGTGTATAACGACAAGTCTAAGTGTGTCCTTGTATGTTTAATTGATCATGAGATGTCTAAAGAATCAATTAAATTATATCATACATAAATTAAAACAATGCTGGCAATTAGAATGAGTTCTACAGCGAATTGCATTTTTTTTTTTGGATCTATTAGTATAGAGTTTTATTCGTTACTATTCAAAAATCAGAATTTGTTACTCTAATTTACACTGCTCAGTAGAGAAAATTCAGAACTTTACAAAGACGTAATTTTTTTTTTAGATAAATATAAATCACGTTATGATTTTTTGAAGTTATCAAACCTTTTTTCCGAAAATTAAGTTTTTCGAAAAACAGTTTCTATAAAATTCAATTTTCCTATGGGGTGGAGAAGATGAAGAGGTTTTCAAAAAAATTATTGGATAATGATAACTCAATTTATGTTTTTTTCAAAGTTATTGAACCACAATTAAATGATAAGGTCGTGTTTGGATAAGTCCAAGAAAATAAAAAAGAGCGAGCGGATTACACGTGGAAGGTTGGGGCAAGCCGGGTCGGCCGGTGCCGGTCCAATCAAGTGGGTCAGACCGGGGCAGCCAAATGGGCTAAACCGATACACAAACTTTGGTCGGACCAGCAGCCCAAACTGATTCGGCCAAATGGGTCGAACCTAGTCAGCTGAACCGAACTAATCCAATTGAATGGGTCGCACCAGTCTGACCAAATCGGTTCCGCCAAGTGGGCCAGACCGAATCCAACCTGGACCGGGTCGGCCCAAGAGCCAAACCTGGTCGGACAGACCCAAACCGCTTTAACCGAGTCAGGGCAGGTCCGTGTTAGGATGACCCGACCTGACTGGGCAGCTTCGTGGGCACCTGGGTGCGTGACACGTGGCTCGCACGTGCTGAAACTTGTCAAGACGCGTATGGGCACATCTGGTGTCCGATTTGGTTGCGTTTGAGTCGTGATTTCGAGACCTTTCTATACATGTAGTCAAGTTTGAGTTTTGACCCTTTTAGATACATGTGATGGTTCGTTTAGTGCCTTATTGTGCGCGTTTTTGATAAAATTAAAATTAAATTTGTTTGAGAATAATGATACTTATGTTCAGTGGGAGTATGACTCTATGTTCGTTCCAAATTGAAATGAGTTCCATATTTTCTTTTGATCTTTGTAATTGATACTTGTACAATATCGTGATAAATTATCGAATAAGTTTGATAATTTATCAAATTGTTTTTTTTTCATTGTTAATAGTAACAATGATGTTCAAAATCAAATCAATCGTGAAGAAGGAGACCAAGGAAAGGCTGGACATACTGCAAGAGTTGTGCATTGAGGGTGTTCCAAAAAATGATTTGATGAAGATAAAATATGCTATCCATTACAATTTGAAGTTGGAATTTCGAAGAAATCCAACTAAACTTATCTCAAATCCTACGAGGGTGGATGACTTTACTTAGAGAATGACGTCGTGGGAAGACTTCTCTAAATACATAAAATATATGAAGAATGTATTCTTCAAAGTTAATAAGGCAGACTCGGTTACAGACTATCCTACTAATAAAAAAACAAAAAGGATTTGTGATGTCACTGTTTAATAAACTGTTTCTTTGGTTCAAGCAATTAGTTCCCCTCTTTTCTCGGATTGAGGACCTGAAGGAGATGATAAGCGAGGAAAAGATAGTGTATCTCCGCATAGAACAAAAGACTCAGAATGATCTTATTCGTTTTAATAGAGTAAAAAGGTTGAATCCAAACTTTTTTTATTATAACCATAAGATTATTTTGGATTTGAGAATCATTCTTATGGAGGATGGTTTCGAATCAGATTAGACGACATAAGTAGGTTTTAACATATCTACTTTGAATCAAGTTGAGCGCAATTTTCCATAACCTTGCTTTGAGTTATAAAATTAATTTGAAATTCAAGTTATATATGATTATGAGTATTCATATTTTTTATTTATTTTTGGAGTTTAAGAACATGCTTTATCACGTGAGAATTCTCATTTAGTTTGTGTAATTATAGGAAATGATTTTCAAATTTTGAATTTAAGAATTCAAGTTTTAATATGAGAATGTGGTTTCATATTTTGTGATAGTTAATGCTTAATAACATGTTTAACCACAGTGGGGTTCTTATTAGTTAGTGTAACTTGTAAGAAATAAATTTCAAATTAAATTTAAGGATTCAAGTTCTATATGAAAATATGTATTCATATTTTGTGACTATTAATGTTTAAGAACATGTTTAATCTAAGTGAAGGTTCTTATTAAGAGTTTGTGTAACTCATAAGAACAAAAGAGATTTGGATTGAAATAACTTGTGTATGATTTTGAAATATTTTATAATAATTGATAATTGGAAATTTAAGCAAGTATGTTTAACCAACCTTTTGATGTTGTTATTTAATGGTTTCTTTATCATGCATAATTATTTCAATTCAAATATTGGATATTGAGATGTTAGTTCAACGTGTCAGATATACTCTAATAAATTAAAAATTAATGATTGCTAAGAATTTCATTACTGACATGCTCAAGAGTGATAAATTTAATGGTAAAAATTATAGCATGTAACACCGAAAGATATATTATGTTCTCGAAGAAAATGATACTCTAGAAACTTTGACTCCTGAAATGGAAGATGCCGTTCTAAGCGATCCTCCGACTGAGAGAGAACCTAAGGATGTTGAGACATACATTATGGAAGAGAAATAATGCTCTAACGCGAGTATCCATACTTAGATGTATGCAAGATGATTTAGTTATGGAACTAAACATAAATCCATATAGAATGCGTCATGACACCACTATGAAAAGACACCTTAAGGATATGTCTAACATGATCAGGGAGTTAAAGGATTGTAGTCACCCTTTCTCGGATGAGCAACAGCTGCAAGCTATCATCAGATTATTGTCTGAGATTTGAGGTCCAATGCGTTTGCACATCACTCACTCAAGAGAATCAAGAACTTTGATGATATAGCAAAATATCTAATTCTTGAAGATGAAAAGATGAGAGTAGCTGACATAAATACCCGACAAGTAAGGCATTTGTTGTAAGATGCAACAAATTCAAATGGGGTCATGCAAAGTTAAGTAGTTTGATGGCCGACATTTCAAGAATTTTAAGAGTGAGAGTCACACTGAGAATCGCTTTGAGGAACGTAAGAACAAGAATGTTCTAACTAACATAAGAAATGATATTTTTCAAGAATTACAATTTTCATATTAACTAAGGTATTTTTCAGACTTTTCAACGCTATGTGCATTAGTTACAAGTTGTGTTTTGTTATTAACTGATTCTTATCCTACGTAGACTCTTGATTCAACATCAACCAACCACGTAGCTAAAGACAGAAGTTCGTTTATGGAGTATCATCGTGTTCCATAGAGAACTAGGTGGATATATGTTGGAAATAATGCAAAGCTTCATGGCAATGGAGTTGGGACATGCATGTTGCACTTACATGAAGGAAACCGCTTTATCTCCATGATGTCTTATATTAACCAAGTTTTTGACATAACGCGGTCTCCGCAATGACTTTCATGAGTTTGAGATATTATATTATATTAGAATATATATATTTCAAACTTTATTTTGAAAATAATTTTTATGATTTTGGTGTACTTTATAATGATTTTCTAATATTTAATAATTCTCGTTACTCTGTATTGAACTACAATGATTCTAATTATACAAACTTTGTTAGAATATAATTTGATGTTATTAATGATAAAATTTGACATGATAGATTAGCGACAGTTGGACTGTTGGATTCTCTTACAAAATTTAAATTATCTATTTGTCATAGTTGTCTAAGTGGATAAATCAATTAGAAAACATTTTTCGAAAATATAACAAAGCAGAGCCTCCGTTATAACTTATTCATTCAGACATTTGTAATCCAATGAGTATGATGGAAAAAACAGAATGTCTTGTATTTTGAAATCAAACCAAATAAATTCCAATGACTTCAGTTCAAAGTGGTTTAGTCCATTTAATTGAAGTCATTGGAATTTATTTGGTTTGATTT
>JAYMTC010000986.1:0-10138 GCA_036897605.1 Melianthus villosus
GGGAGTAAAAAAAAAAAAAAAAAAACGAAATACCCAAAAAAAAAATAAAAAAAAAAAAAAAAAAAAAAGGAACTGGGATAGACCAACTGCTACTGTAACTGCAAGGTAAAATACATGCTATTCTTCTCAATTTAGTTGTCACATTATAAGAAATTCATTTAAATATAAGTTTTAATTTTTTCTAAAAAATATTTATATTTTAAATTTAAAACTAAAACTAAGAGCCTTAAAATCTCAAAAATCTTGAAATCTGACAACTAAATTGCAACGGAGTATATAGATTTAGACAGAAATCCATACAAGAGAAGAGAGAGGAGTGCATAGATTTAGACAGAAATCCATACCAGAGAAGAGAGACGAGAATCAGACCCTTTCAATAGCATAATTTATTATTGTCATTTATACACAAAGATTGCAAACCTAGAACGCAAATCATCATATTTTGGACGTCCCAATGACTCATTTTCAGACACTATAACACAAACCAATAACTGCAGAAAACTGAAAAATGCCAGTCAGTGTAAGGAACCAGTACATTATCGGACATATTACCTTACCTTGCTTACTCCCTAAATTATTTCTACTTCACCAGCTGCACACTCACATTACTATTTCTGGCTTCAAAATGCTCGATTTTATTTCTTTGTGAGGCAAAACGACACCCCCATTGCTGTAAATTTCATCGCACACATGGACGTCTTCTCCTAGAATAGTCATGTTCTCTATTCGAGCCCATTGGCCGACAGTAGAGTGCCACCCGATTATACTGCTGGAAATGCAGGCGTGCTTCTTGATACGAACTCCATGCATTACTGTGCATCGAGAGAGTCTGACTCCGGACTCAACTACACAGTCTGGGCCAATTGCAACATCGGGGCCAATGAGACATCCTTTGCCAATTGTTGCAGTCTCGTCCACCATAACGTTACCAACAACGTAGGGTCCAGTGGCTAACTTGGAGGAAGATTTTCTCTTCAGCGACTCTAGGTAGAGTTTTAGGCCTGTAATATAGTCTCTGGGTTGTCCAATATCCATCCAAAACCCTGGTAGGACCATTGCGTACAGCTCTTTTTCTGCTGCAATTTTGGGGAAGACCTCTTTCTCAATTGAGGTGGGCCTTAGGTCTATTCGATCAAGAACTGATGGGTTCAACAGGTAGATACCAGCATTAATCTTATTACCTACAAACAACTTTGGTTTTTCTACAAAATTTTCAACTTGGACCTGTTGATTCTTCCATAATCACCACACCATACTTTGAAGGCTCGTCCACCTGCAGGATAAAAGGATGATTGGTTTAAAAATGTGCTAATCACAAGTTGCTTAAAAAAAAAAGGAGAATAACATAAAAACATATATGTTGAATTCAATGATTACCTTGGTTACCATGATTGAAGCCTCTCCTCCATGAACTTTGTGAAACTGGATCATTTCTTTAAGTGGATACTCACTTATCACATCACTGTTGAGGACAAAAAAGGGTTCCCCAGAATCATCAATCAACTTGTCCCTAGCCAGAGCAAGAGGACCAGCAGTGCCCAGCGGCTCAGTTTCTTGTGAACATGTAATCTTGATACCAAGCTTTGTCTCGAAGTCCTTCAAGAAGGTCAACATCACCTACAGAAAGACAGGATACACCGATAAATTTCAGTTTCATCAATGCATTTATGTCTTAATAGAAATATACAATGGGGCCATTCTTCACCTCAGGTTGGTAATTGATTGCCAAAACCACTTCGCTGACACCAATTGTCTTAAGTGCCTCTATCTATAAGAAAGTTAGCACGTGTTAATTAAAAGCACATCCAGCATGGATATGGCTCAAATAGATATCATTATAAATTTAGACCTGATGAAGGATCATGGGTTTGTTAGCAAAATCAACAAGCGGCTTGGGTATACTGAGTGTCAGTGGTCTCAAACGGGTTCCAAACCCTCCGACAAGAATCAGTGCCTTCATATTGCTCTGTCCTCTGCTTTTCCTGTGAATTATGAAGTCCATATGTAAGCAGAACATCAGTAAAACTCGTAGAGAATACAAACTGACATGTGCTTGGTAGTTCTTTTTTTGTGATATGCAACAACAAAGATGCAGTAATTTGGGACACTACATTGACATTTGTATATCATAAAGATGACGAGCGAAGACTAAAAGCTCTGTTCTGATGATAAGTTAGATCATGACCATCAATAGGGAAAACAAGCTACTTTCAGACCAGAAGCTTCTGGATGGATGTATTCCACCAAATGCATAAACTGGATCTCCACTAGCAAATCTAAAATCAACATAATCAGTTGCAGTACCATATCTTTGATTCTACCAAGTCAAATCCGCTACAACAAATTGCCTTCCACAATTATATGTTTCTTCAATCATAACTCATACACACATTACACATAATTGAAGATGCATATTCAGTTGGAAGCAATTGTTTAGATTTTAACAACTATCTTATCCATAAAGGAGGTGAGTGTCAACAAATTAATGTTACATATATCCGTGAGATCTGAATAATAAGAATAATTACTAATTATTTTGATAAACCTTCTTATCACCACAAAAGCGCATTAGTAGTAAACTGAGCCAAATCAATACAAGAACCGGAAGAAGAAAAAAAACACGATTGAGACACAATCAACAAAGCCAAATCACAATCAAATCCGAACTACATTGTCAAAACTCATAATATATCCAACAAAATCTCGTCAAGCAATCGAACCAAATCAGGACTCAATTACCTTTTACCACACCAAATCGAGCCACGAACCAGGTCCGGCGGGGTGAGTGATGGCGGCAAAGGACCGAGTCGAGTCGTCGAAATCGGAGGAGATTAGTGCAATGCAATACACAGATCAACAAGCGAACGGTGGCCGTAAGATGTGGGAGCTGTGAAAGATTTTGGAGCAAGGCCTGAGAGAGTTATGAGCACGAGGGGGCAATTTTCAGGTTGTAATGTACCACTTCCCAGATGTTGTTTTTGTTTTTTTAGAACAATGTGTTTTATAAACTATTTAAAGAGCATCACAACTCCTTATCGATGTTTTTTTATTAATATTAAAAACTGAAGATCAAGAAACCCTAAATCTCATCTAAAACCCTAAACTGAAACTAATCAAAAAATAAATAAAATTCTCTTCTGAAATCCTAAAGATTCAATTCCAATTGTTGCCACCTCCAACCATAGCCTTTAGAAGTTGTGCAATTCGCAAATAAACTTGTGGGAATTTTGAAATTTAAAATTTTTTTCCTGTCTAGTTGCAAAATTGGGTTTAATGTTAAAAAAATATAACATATCCGCCAAGTAGGACAGAACTGACATGTAAGATTAAATGTAAGAAAACAGGTAGAGAAACAAAAGCAGGCAAAGAAGCAAAAATGAGAAATTTCTCACTAATTAAATGTAAGAAATAATACAGTTATAGTGCTATGACTTACAAAAACATCTTTGTAAATAATATAACCTCAGTGTTTTACATATGGAAGAAGAGCTGTGTTTTAATGGGCATCTGCCTCCAACACTGGACCTTCACTAACTGTATGAATTTCACTAAATTAGAATCCTCATGGTAAAAGATCTGACGAGACTCTCCCTCTTTGAGCAAAGAGAAACAGAACCTTAATCAGCTATTCTTGGCACTGTGAAGCTTATACACACTGTTGCCCCTGTGCTGAACCCTGTGTTGCTGAACGAAACAAAAATCTAGAGATTATTTATTGGCACCGTGATCTTGTACATCTTCAAGTGAGTGGTTTTTCACAATACAAAATCCTATAGCTGGCATAGGGACCCTCAGATGTAGGTCGCAATTTTACATGCCAGCCAATGGCTTTTGTGATTGCTTGAAGTTCGTCCATGACAGAAACAGAGTCACGAATGTAGGCTCTCCCTCCGGGTCTCAGGATCCGATCCATCTCAAGCATAATGGAAGAAATACTGCACCTGATATAAATAATTACACATGCCAAAAATCAAGGGCACTTTACTGCAAGATATTCCAGGGCAATGAATAAAAGAACTATCTAGCTTGTTTAATCAGAAGAACTGTGAAATATAATTATTTTATGATTTTCAGCATAACCCATTTATTTGATTATATTTTTGTGAATTCTACAATTTGTTGTTTTAGACATACAAATCTTCTATCATGGTAAAGTTGCAAAAAAGCAAAGAGTACCTTTTTCGTTCTACAGAGAACAGGCCAGCTGCATGCAATAAATCATATGTTCTTGGGTAAGTATCAAATGGCTCGCACCTGATTTATTCAGCAGATTGTTCGAGTACTGTAATTAGTTCAAGAAACAAAAGAAGTAAAAAAAAAAAAACATAATCCCACTTTTCTAACAACCCCAAGATATTAAAACGCATTATAGAAGATGCACACTTAGACAACATAGCATTAGGAAAGAAACTGAGCAATCATATAAAGTTGGTAACGACAAAAGATTTGGGAAATTACCAATCATGGATAACTCCGATGAGCCCACGGTCGTATATAACAGGTAAAGTGTTGTTCTCACTAATAGGAACCACATTCATAATCCAGCAGTCAAGTTTCCGATCCATTAACGCAGCTGCAAATCTGCATTAAATAATTACAGAACATTAAAATAGTATTTGTAAAATAAATTACTGAAGAATACTATGTGAGGTAGTCATGATACCCTCCAAAGCCAGCTCTCATGTCCAATACATTTCTTACTTTCCTCTTCTTCAAGTGTAAATCATGA
The DNA here is from genome assembly GCA_036897605.1 of Melianthus villosus. NCBI lineage: Eukaryota > Viridiplantae > Streptophyta > Magnoliopsida > Geraniales > Francoaceae > Melianthus > Melianthus villosus. The sequence goes on from JAYMTC010000986.1 coordinate 4,730, forward strand.
ATGTACTTTCGCATCATTTCGCTCCAGTACTTCATTTCTGCTTTGAATAGCTCGTTTCTAGATATGTAGGCATCCATTTGTATAGTTTGGAGCCTATCAGGTGGAGTTTGCAAACGTTTCGGCCATGTCGTAATGTTTGATCCAAATCCGTTCTCCGGAAGTCTAGTGATACACACCTTTAAATCAACATACCTAAAATCATCACGAAAGGATATTCTTGTTGATAAAGAACATCGTAATCACAAGAGACATGTAGTTTGAATTGAAAAAAAAAATAAAAAAAATCTTCCCTGTTTTCATTAAATAAATGGAGTTGAACTTCGGACCTCATGGGAAAACTTTATAGCACCATAAAAAGAAGAAATATATATACAGGTAGAGATAAACATACCACACATTGTCAGGGTCATCATCCAAATCACAGAGAGGGGGTTTAGCCCCTGCTTCACGGTTTAGGTAGCAACTATTATCAACTGGCTTCTTCCATATTGCAATATATCCGTCCTTTTTCACAAGCTCCCAGCAAAGACTATTAGTAAGGTTAAGCATCACTGAAATATGTCCAGCCAACAGACAATTGTTATGGACAATTGAAACAGAGACTACAATTCTGAGTTCATGTTCTCTCAACTCAACTAACTCATTTTGCCGCGTATAATTCGTTTGCCAATTCCGGACAGATTGGTCAACGATGAACTGATACGAACCCATTATGGATAATAAGACAGAATGTGGAAACTGGGATAAAATGGCATGTGCGTAGTTTCTTAATCAAATTTAGTATTAAACGAAAGAATGCAAAAAAATTTGAGAATGAAATTTTATCTTTGCTCGACAACTTGAACTTGTACTTCAATTGCTAGGATTCTGATAAAAACCTCAATATAATGAAGTGTGTAGGTACCTTCCCACTGTTCCTCTAGGACTTCTTCATGCTTATAAACGGGTTGGGCTGCCCAAGCAAAATATCCTCCTCCTCGGAGCATCCTATTGACCTCAAGAAGCAAGATTCCGTCTTCAACACCCAGTCGGAAGAGTTGGAGGAATTAGCATGGTATAAAACATGAAGATAATATAAAGCAAGTAGAGGATGGAGTTATCAATATGCAATCGAAAGGCTTACCGTCGCGAGTCCAATTGATTCTACACCTTGAACAATGTATCAGTTCAAACGCCTGACTTGGATACGGTAAACGGTGGGTTGCAAATGCAGCCACCATTGCAGGCACACCACGTTCAAGAGCAAACTGAATTTGATTCTCGTGAATATCTTTTGGAGCCATTGACATAGTTATGACATTCCGCGACAGCAAATAGGCACCAAAACTTGCCACACCACATCCAACATCCATCACAACTCGGGTATGATGACCAAATGCAATGTCAGGTATCATCTACATGCAAATATGAGACATCCATTATCAAATCTACATCAAACACCGATTGACCCAATATCTTGGTTCTCTTAACATAAAAGTTTAAGCAGAAAATGTATTATTACCCGAGAAATCTGGTCCAAGTACCCATCAGCCCCATGTATAAACTGTGTTCCACCTCCTGGAAACTTAAACTTATCATCCGTCTTAGTTATCCAATTTTGACCCTCTTTATCTTCAACCAAACGCGTGTGGGGTACATTGCTGAACCAGATCTATAACATGGTGAACTTCATAACTACAATGCAAATATGCTAAACAACCAGCTAGAATAAAGCATACTAAAAGCAATACCTCATCCCTGCTCCTCGGCCATGGAACTGGCTTCCGATACCCATCAGGTGCAGGAACCAAGCAATTCAACCCTCTCCCGTTCTCTGGGCAATGTCGTTGGAACCTCTCTCCTCTCTCACCGGACTTCAGCCTCTTAATCGTCTCAACATTATCCAAACACGGTATATACTCTGTCATACTCTCCGGACACATCTCAAACTTTTTCCTTGAAAAAGATAAACCAGAATCACTCTCACTACTGGCACTCTCATTCACATTCCCCAAATTTTCCACAATCTGCGGATCGAAATCCCCAACCTCGAAATCATCCAACATTGTCCCATTCTCGTCAAGAATCCCAAACTTCCTAATGGAATCGGATCTCGGAGACGGCACTGGAGCTGAAACCGGCGGGATTGGGGCAGAGAGAGATTCGGATTCATTTTTAAAGATAATGGACGATAAATTAAAGATTTTGTTGAAATTTGGGGAAACAGATATGGAAGAGGAATTTATTTGACGAGTACTGGAGAAGAAGATGAGCTGCTGGTATCCATCAGACCAGTGTTTCCCAAAGTAGAACAATACGAACGATATGAACACAAAGACGGAGAACTTAAACGACGACGAGCTTACATTGTTGAACGCATTCATAGTTATATAACTAAGATCTGAAGAAAATTACCGTAACGGTGCAGATTTCTCCGATTGATTTGATCTCGGCGGTTGATCGGACGAAGTCGGAGTTGAGGTCTGTTTATTGTCGCGCAAAATAGAGAGACTGAAAGTTTGTCGAAAATGGATGTAGAAAGGAGCCGTACAATATTGTTAAAATTTTTTTATGATATTTTACTGAATAAATATATAATGCCATGAAAATGTGATATTTTTATTCACGTCGTTAAAGACTTAAAAACACAATATAAAATAATTAAAGAGTAGTAGTTGTACACGAGCCAAATGATTCTGCTATAAATATTTCAATTTAATTTAGTGTTTTTACTTGACATACATATAAATTAAAATAAATATTGAAAATTAAAACTAAAATAATTCCTTTCCACATTCTATACCTCCCATTTTAGTCATTTAGGAAAAGATAGATCTGTAGCAGTTTTAGGAGGAATGTTGGTTTAATATTATATTTAGAATAATTCTACCTGAGATATAAATTTATTTATTTTTTATCTAAAAACTTAATAAATACATAATCAAATTACTTTAACATAATGTCAAAAATATGATTGTAAATTCCATTTTCATTATTACCTCAAAGATGCTTCTAATATTACCGATATAAGATGTACGTCCTTGATATATGTTACACATAAAATGTGTCGAATTATTATAAATTCAGTTTGGAAATAATAATTATGATATGATTTATATTCGAGTTTATTTATAAATAAATTTTAATACGTGAGCTTTAAATTCAATTCGGTTAAAATAAATATTGACGTTGTTATTCCTTAGTGGTAAAGTTCAATATTATCATCTATGCGATAGCGTACATCTGATAAAAAAAATAGATAAAGTTAAAGTAGATGTTCGATCCATGGTCATCGCCCCTTTCTCACAAAACACAATACATTATCATAGTTACATACTTGCACCAATGTCATCTGATGTCGTCGTCTATCTTGGTCTTGGCGTCCACATTTGCTGGTGTTGTTGTGGAGGTTGTTGTGGTGTGGCGTTGTAGAGACTGCTCTGAAATAAATGTTGGATTTGTGCAGGGCTGTACATAGCATTGTACACTCGTGGATCAGTTGACGAGCTTGCAGGGAAATTGTTGGAGCGGTCCCATTGGCGTCCAATATAATAGTTTGTATAGGGTGTTCGTGGAACGTAATGTGATATCTGTGGCTTGAACAGTGTTTTGAGTATATCACCTTTACTAAGGTAGCCCAATACAAGCCTGTTATAGGTCATGTCAAATGTTGCCGATATTCTTAGTAGTTGTCTTGCACTAACACTCCTTGCTGTATTTTCTGGTTGCTCAAAAGGGTCCTCAACCTTATCAGCCATGAGAAAATACAGTGAATGAATGTTAATACAGGCCCTGGTAGCAGTTATTGTTGAAGAGAAAGACTAGAGAGAGATTTACAAATAAGGGTCGAGATATGGACTTCCATTGCAGTTTGGAATTTCGGGCTTCCCATTTTCCTGTAAAAGTGCAAACTCCAAGCTCTGAGACCTTTAAACTTGAGCCTGAAAACTGCAGAAAATGGGGAGAAACTGAAGTCATGTATAACCCCGAGTTTAATTCATAAAAAGTATATACAAAATCTAATCGCCATGCCATATTGAGAAATGGTGTAAAAGAACTTGGTTGAAAACTACCCCAAGAAATTGTGATGCACTAACTAATTATTTTAGAGAATCCTATAATCCATGATCAATGTATATAAAAAGGAACCTATGAGACTTGGCTCGATGACAAAGAACAGGATGCAATGGTAACTGAGCTTCAAATATTTTTATATCCAGAAAATTGGACAAAGGCTAATCTAGATATCATACATACAAGTTTCAAATATAATGACAACTAATGAATATTTCTCAAAGCAGAAATCATGGATAAAAAGTATAACCTTTGAAAAGAATGAAAGAAGAAGCTCGGACAGAGAACTACGATTAATTGCCCTTGATTTGTCTGATTTGAATCTGGCTATGTTAGTGGCACATGTTTCATCAATCTGTCTCATTGCATCAACTCTCATCCCTACCAACAATTCAACTTCCAAATTAGTGGAATTGGGTTCATCAACCATATTAGATGTATTTCGACCATGACATATAAATTAGTTGTAAGTTAAAGACGACAAGTCACCTGTAATATCTTGGACAATATTTCCCTGGTAAATTTCTTGAAGAGGTGGCAAAATTGCAGGTGTGCATGTCTGCAATAATAAAGTGAAAGGAAGTTATAGCAATTACTGCTCCAAACTTAAATAATTACTAAACCATCAAAGGGAAGAACAGAAAGCATCTATTAATCATGACACGGGCTAGAATGATTATTCGTACAAGATGACAAAGACGAAGGAAAAAAAATTGAGATACATAGGTAAGTTAAAATTTGGTAAACAATTAGATCTAATAACTTCCATGTACATGCTAAACTAAGACATTTTTCTTAGTATCCTTCAGAAACATATGGTATAGTGAAGTCAGAAATCAAGATAACAATTTACCTGAAAATGGAAGATTACGAGCAAAGAGAGAGAATATGAGTTGAAAGTACCGGACTTCGAATTATTGATATCATGTGCTCTGGCCCATTCTTTTACCTACACAATCAAAAAAAGAACATTGAGAAAAGGCTGTCCTTTCCCCAACATCATTTTTCCTACAATTAAAACGTACCAGTAAAACCATGTCACGGAAGCGACCATCTATGCCACAGATCCAAAGTAAGAATTTAGACTTGATTTGCCCAGGCACATTATCAATTGAAATATCACAAGATATGTCCCGGCGATTAAACTTCAAAATGGGAACCCTCGCGCTAGGGATATACTTCAACCTACTCCATCCACCTATACAATTGTAACACTTAGAGCATTAAGGACATGTTGAACATAAAAACAAGCGTCGCTTAAAAACAGGCGTTTGAACAAAACGGACATTTGACTAAAACGGTGTTTGATGAAAACGATATAATGACGTTTGGAATCCAAATTTATAGCAAACGGAA
>JAYMTC010000987.1:0-10133 GCA_036897605.1 Melianthus villosus
AAATAGAATAGACATGCAGTTAATGATGATGTTTCCCTTTGTTGAAGGTTCTCAATCAAGATGAAACACCATTCCTTTACAGTATTGTGTTTGGGGAGGGAGTAGTGAATGATGCTACCTCTATTGTGCTTTTCAACGCAGTTCAATCAATTGATTTCAGCAGCATCAGTGCGTTGACAGCCTTTAGATTATTGGGAACCTTCCTCTACCTCTTCTTCACAAGTACTGGTCTTGGTATAGCAGTAAGTTACAGCACAGACCAGTGCCTTCCTGTGTAGAGTTTTATTTTTCCCTCCGCGATGGATCCAAAAAAATTCCTATTCAAGTTTGTGTGCAAATTATATCTACACATTCATTCACCAAATTTTGTCAATTTCCATATTTTGGAAGAAAACTTCTTGTGCACGGTGAGTCATAAAAAAAAACAATTATCTAAACAGGTGTAATGATTTTTTCGACAGATTGTGTTTTGGAGACATATATTAGGACTATAAGTAAATTGATTTCTGACATAGCTTTGTTGGAGATAATTTATTGAAGTAGTTAGTCTACTTCTGATAAATACATTCTTTTGAGTATGTGGAACAGTTGGTATATTTTAAATGACTAAAGGAGAAAATCAAAATGAACTTTTTTTATCTGAACAAGGCCTAATTTCAAGTGAAGGAATAATTTTTTAACAAGATTTTGTAAAAAGCCATACTTGTGTTTTTCGTGTGTTCACACGGGCAAACTTGCTGCACATGTAATTGATTACTGCCTCATTAATGCACTTCCTCTTGTTCTTAAAACTGAGTATCGTAGGTTATTTATTATGTTTTTTGAACTTGGAGCAGTTCGTTCATTCTTCCACAACTACTGTTTTTTCGATATTTGCCAAAACATGTTTGCTTGTATTTGAACTTTTTAATCTACATGCCATAACATCACAGGTGTCATGATGTCTCATTCTCTTTGTGAATGTCTTATTGACTTGATATATCTTGTCAGATTTTGACATAAATTCAATGTTCTAACTTGTTATATGGGTACTGTTTTAGGTGGGTCTCTTAAGCGCTTATATCATAAAAACACTTTATTTTGGAAGGTAAGTGGAATGCTGTACTGTGTTCTATGCATCTAATTCTGCAGTGGCTTTTTTTTATTACTATTGGTCTGATACGTTATTTTTGGTATATCTTTTTTCCTCTCTCTATATATGCTTTTATTTCAATTTGTTTATAACCAACCTGCTCTCCTAAACTGGTGGACATGACTTTGGAATATTTGTAAAAGCACAGGAATTATGATAGACCAATAATTTCCCGTGAGATCTAAATACAGTATGATGTTCATAGCTTCAAAAGTTATCTTTGAAAACGAGCTAATTGCACTTGAAAATTTTGATCTTTGGAAATGGAACGAATCAGATACAAATAGGCCATTTGGAGTCATTGGGTTCTTTGTAATCTCTATGTCATGCATTTTATTAACATTTTACCCGGTTGTGGAGATACTAAGAGCTATGGGTATGCCAATGCACACCCTAAAAACATTAGGTGTAAGTTTAGCCTATAAGTTGAACATATTTTATTAATGGTTAATTGCATATATGGACCTTGAACTTAGGATGCATTGCACATATAGTTCTTAAACTTAACAACTGCTCATTTTAACCATTGAATTTGTAATTATGCGCACCATTGGTCCTAAAATAAAAAAATGACTATTAACTTGTCATTTATTTTTACTATTAAGTGAATAGTAAACTAGGAAAAAATGAAGTTTTTATATTTAAATGGACTTTTTAAATATAAAGGTTATTTTTACATTTTTTATTAAATGTTATAAATATTTCATCGACGGTTATTTTTACTTTTAAGTGAAAGGTGTAATAGAAAAAAATGAACTTTTTATATTTAAATAGACTCTTTAAATATAAAAAGTTCATTTTTCTTATTATCTCATTCACTTAACATCATTCACTAACAGTAAAAATAAATGACAATTTAAGTTAATAATCATTTTTTTTACATAATTACAAGTTCAATGGTTGAAATGAGCAATTGTTAAGTTTAAAGATGATATGTACAATATACCATAAATTTAAAGACCATATATACAATTAACCATATTAATTGAATAATATCAATATATCTTCATTTATAAACGGAAATAGAATAATATCAATTTAATTTTGAATTTCGATAATAATCATTTAAATCTAATTCTAGGTTGAACATTGTCAAATTTTATATGACTATTTACATCTCTAAGTTTCCTTTGATTGATCATTCTTTTTCATTTAACATTGAGTTAACTAATTAAACATGTTTAAGTCTACATAAATTCAATCATAATATGTTTATCTTTTTTCTAGTTCACATTCTTCCAATCAAAATTTTTCACAACCAATCTTGTCAATTTATGGTTCCAATCAAAATTCTTATCATATAAACAGAAAGCCAATGAAGAAAATGAAATTATGGGAAAAAAGGGATTCTATGTTCATTATTGAGAATATAGTGAAAGTGATTGACATGGAAAGTATTGATAATTGATATGTTAAAAATGGGACCATTAAGCTCAAGGATGTGAATTGATCAGCAACAAACAAGCACATACCTTTCAGTTTATATGGACCTCAATTTCATAACTGAATGTTCTATTCATTTTTTCAAATTTAGGTCATCTATTTAAGCGGAAAATATCTTTTCAGAAAATATTTTTTGAGATTTTAACTTTTTTTTATTAATTTTGATAGAAAACATTTTTCATTTGAAATTGGTTTCCCTAAATGATGGAAAATGTTTTCCTAGTCATTTGAGCGGAAATCATTTTTCAAAACTTACACTGTGCCTTCAAATTTTTGTTTTAGATATTCAAATGAAATTTTAATCGTCCAAATTAACTTTTTGTAAACTTATATTATAAAATGTAATTTTTCTTTAGAATTTTATAATAAAATTTTAAAAATAGAATTAAAATGTTAACTTTTTTCTGAATTTCAAATATAATTATTAAAATTATTCTTTAAACTTATGTGACTATATTTAATTATACTATGGTATCATGACGTTTAAGCTTTATTGAACAAATAATTATTTCAGTACTAATCGATGATTTATCATTTTCAAAAATTTCATCTAAAAAAACAAATTAAACGGTTATTATGTCGTGCCGGCTTAGTCTTTTTGTTGCGTACTTTAATTTAGACGCCTAAGTTACAATGCAAAAAATTAAACGGTGTTCGTTTAAATACTACAAAAGTGAACAACCTCAACCTGTTATTGTACTACGAGAGTGAATTAAATTTATAGTTAAAGGGATAAAATAGTAATTAAGCCAAGGAAAAACAAATGAATGTTAAAGTTTAGATGGTCGCGGGGTTTTCTCTTTCTTTTGCATATGATTTTAAGTTTATGCATAAAACTAATTATCCACTTAATCAGTTGTCAAACTTTTAAGAATGGTAGAGAACAAACTTAGAATTTGTATAAGTTGGATTGAGATTTGGAGTTCTTATAATTTCACTCATTAATTTAAAAATCAATAATTATTATTGGTGACATTTTCTATGAGCTTTGCTATTATTTTATTAGGTTTCACAGAATAGATTTTATTACTTTTATTTTTTCTTTTAATTTTTAATATGCCTCTTAAGTTCAACTAAACACTCTTTAAATTTATATTTAAACAGATTTCAGTAGGCTTGCATTTTCCAATCTAAGTTACTAACTCATATTTTCTAGCTAAAAATGATCCTTAAGATGTTTAAAAAGTTCAGTTAAAATGAGTAAACATCACTGCCTTGTTCTTTTGGATACATTTTTTGCAATTCAGTTAAAATGAGCCTTGTTTTTTTCTTAACGTTTTTTTTTTGGTAAATTCACATGTATCCTTACACCGCATTGGAGATATGACTAAACATGTTCGAGGCGGGAGCGATAAAGTTAAACATTAATTTTTTACGTATAAGATGTTGTTAACTTTACTAATTGATATTAAATATAAGACATAAGATATATCAACATATTTTTAGTTCTATAGTTATATTAATTAATAGTCTACAAAGTAAAATATATTTATATAATGTTTTATCTTTTATTAAATTTTTTCTTCATCTAGAATAAAAATGTAAATATAAATATTATGTTAAAAGACGAGAATCGTGGATGTATAACTTTTTTTTCTTCTAAGAAACTCAAATTTCATTAAAAGAAAAGAGGACACCCAGATAACACTTTATCCATTATAGAATGTGGACAAGACCTAAGAACATCATCGAATCAAAATAAAGAAAACAACTCATGTCTAGCAAAATTATGGGCTTCACGAACTCTTTCTCTATTATACAAAATAAACCTACTAAGTTTCAATGATCCCGAGGCTTTTCTAATTTTCAGGATCTCAGGATCCATCTGCCAATCCTCCAAGAGAACCCGACTCCAGTGCCACCAACAGTGACTGCAATCTCCAAATACTATGAATCTCAACCAACCTTCGGCCTGACTCAGAAAAATTGCGTCACTCACAGCCCGCGTCTCAGGAAACAAAGGAGACGGAGCAGTGAACAACTTAGCCCAAGACTTCACCACCTTACCGAGAACATTCCAAGCAAACCCTGTTGCACACCCTTTTCCGTTTACATAAGCAGCATCCGTCATAATGAGAATAGAATTCTCCTTCAGATCAACGCGGTTACAAGAACACTCAGGACTCGCTTGAGAGCTTCTCGAGGAACTATTTATGAGGCCTACAAAACGCTTCACCACCTTATCAACTGCGGCAAGAGGACTGATCATCTCTCCTCTTGCGGCCACTCTATTCTGAGCATCCCAAAGAATATCACAAGAAACTACTCCAAACAAAATAAATAGCTCCAAACTAACATTGACAGTGGTAGAACCTTTGAAAGCTTTGATCAGACAATCAACAAATTCTAGCCCCGAAGAAACTTCAAAATTGTCCACATTAACCCATTGCTGAATCTTTTCCATGAGAGCCTAGTATAGATGCACTCCGTAAAAAGATGAACAATCAAGTCCTCCACTTGCCCACATAGATAACACAAGGGAATAGGACAAGCAAAAATTGACGCTAACCTTTTCTTAGATGGAAGGACGTTAGACGCTATCCCCCAGAGAAGAACTTTCAGTCGCTCATGAATTTTTAGGTTCCACAACTTACTCCACTTAAAGCTTCCTTAGGGGGGTTAAACTTGTGGTCAACTTAAAAAGCACTCTTCAAAGAGTATTTTCTGTTCTTATTCTCAATCCAAATGATTTCTTCTTTACTGAGGGACTGCACAATTGGGATCTTTTTTATGGACTCGATTGACTGCGGGTAAAAATTTAATAGTAACTTTTGAACATCTCAGGCATTCAACAGGTCATAAGTTGGAGATTGGGGTTACCAACTGCCTCATTTAATACAACATGCCTAAAACTATCAATCCACGGCACCCAAGGGTCTTTCCACACATTAAAGTCACGACCTCCGTTGATTTTCCAGCACAAGTCTTTCACTAGTAAGTCTGACGAGGAGGAAATCCCTTTCCACCCATTGGAGTCTCCTTTAGAGCTCTCACTCCAACTACTACCTGGTGGCATGCACCTCAGGGCCACAACCCAACTCATGCTACTACCACAATTGATGTACCAGTTCAACTTAGCTATAAGAGTTCTGTTGAAATCTTCTGAAGCTCTAAATCCCAAACCTTCAAACTTCTTAGGTTGACAAAGTCTATTCCAAGAAATCAGGGTCAGATATCTCTTAGAGCCTTTTTTTGCTCTTCACAAAAACCTTCTTGTTAGGCTATCAATTACCCCAGCCACTCTTTGTGAGGACTAAAGAGGACATGGCATAAACTGGGATAGCGTTGAAAGTCACTGAATTTATTTTCCACTCTTTCTACAATTGATTTAAAGAGTGGAGCTTACCTTGCCATCCGGAGAGTTATTTTCCACTCTTTCTACAATTGATTTAAAGTCACTGAATTTTCCTTTTTCATGAAAAGCGGGATTCCAAGGTACTGCGAGTCTTTTGGGACTAGCAGATGATTGTCGATACCTCGGGCGCAATATTTTTGGAGAAGAAAACACCCGACTTGCTTCGGTTTATAGCCTGGCCGGACCAATTGCAATATTTCTCCATGCACTCTAGAATTTTCCTTGCTTCCAAACCATTTGCCTTAGCGAAAATCAGCAGGTCACTCGCGAATATTAGATGAGAGAAAAATGGATCGTTTTTTGAAATTTTAATCCCATGAATACTCACATTGCCTTCGTCTCTAACTAACATCCTTGAGCGCATTTCGGAACACAAGATGAACAAGGGGAGAGAGGGTCGCCTTATCGAAGACCTCTCTTCATGTTGATGTTTCCCACCTGGACCCCGTTAAGAATAAGGCGAGGGGCTGCAGATTCCAGACATTACATGATAAGTTTTACAAACGGCTCATTCAGACCAATCAGAGTAAGTACCTTCCTGATAAAGCTTCACTCAATTCGGTCGTACGCTTTCATCATATCTAACTTAATCCCCATCAAAGCACCATTTCCTTTCTTCTTACTCATGGTATGGATAATCTCCTTTACGATACTACCATTCTATGTGATCCACCTTCTCGGAATAAAAGCCGATTGATTACCTGAGATCACTAACTCCAATAATGATCGTAGTCTCATAGAAATGATCTTGGCAATGACGTTGTACCCCACATTACAAAGATTAATTGACCTGAAGTGATTAAAGGACGTAGCATATTCAGTCTTGGGGATAAGCTCAATATGGTTATTGTTTAGTTCCCTTAGCATCCTTCTTCTAGAAAAAAAATTTTGAATCACGTTCATCAGAGAGTTACCAACCAAATTCTAGAAATTTTTGTAGAATAATGCTGGAAACCCGTCCGGCCTTAGTGCTTTCCAGTTTCTCATGCTTTTTACCACTGAGAATATCTCATTTGGAGAGGGGATGGAAACAAGAGAGTCTTGAATCACATCACCAAAATCCCAATTAAAAATATCTTCCAAGTTACACGGGAATGAATGACAATCATATTTGAAAAGCTCAATGAATCTTCCAATAAAGTGAGCACTAATCTCCTCCCCTTGGAGATCCAATTTCCACATTCCTCTTGGATCATATCAGTGTTGTTATTTCTTCTCCAAATTATTGTAGACAAATGGAAGAATTTTGTGTTACTATCCCCATATTTAATCCAAAGCTCTCTAGATTTCTGCCTCCAAAATGTGTCTTTTCTCTTTAGCCATTCATCCAGCAACTTTTCCACCCTACAACTCTCGCCTTCATCCCTGTTCCTTTACAGCACTTCGAGCTCGTGATACAATCGATCAATTTGATAATCAACGTTACCAAAATTCTTTTTGTTCTACACCCTCAAGGCCCACTTCACACATTCTAACTTTCTCATGAGACAATAAGTCGGGGAGCCGTTAAGACCAATAGCCCACTCATCTCGAATCATCTTTCTGCAATTCTCGTCCCTAAGCCACATTACCTCGAATCTGAACGGTCTTGAACCCTTCAACTTATCTAGGTTAAAATTAAGAAACATTGATCAGTGGTCACTTGAGAAGAGAGGAAGGTGCGAGACTCCGACTTTGGGAAATCTTGCTCTACGGCCAACAGAATACAACACTCTATCAAGTCTCTCCAAAATATTAAAGACCATCTTCCTCTTATTGTTTTAGGTGAACCTATTACCTTGAAAGTCTAAATTAATAGTTCATTCTTCAAAGATAAACCCAATGAGACCTTCGTCATTTCTAACATTTACCATTCGACCTCTCACTTTCTCCTATTGACTCGTAATTTTATTGAACTCCCACATATCACCCCAGTGAATGTTGGTTTCCCTTATTACCTCCCGCAATTGATCACGTAATAACATTCTCTCTTCAATACATGGGGGACCATATCAACACACTAGATCCCAACTTACACTACCCGGCCCCCTGTGATACTCACCTTTATTATGGATTTTGACACCACTTCGGACGAAAAAAATATTCTTTTTATGCTTCCATAAAACCATTATCCCCCCACTTTGACCTACAGCCTCACCTACTACAAGCCCCACGAATCCCAAAGCTTTCCTGATGACCTCTAACCACTTTTTACCTGCTCTCGTTTAAGAAAAACACATCCGGGTTCCATCTTCTAGCCTGCGCCTTTAGAGCATGGCCGGTTACTTCCTCGACAATTTCAGACGCACACAATCATTTACCTTTCGGGGCCAAAAGGCTAGCCCAGGTTGCCCTCAAATTTTCCTTCATTTGGTCATCTACTTCTGATATGCGAACTCCACTACTATCACTTTATCTTCTCATTATAACTGCTTTCTTAAGATGTAACAGAGAATGTGTGCTTCTTCCATCAGCATCAAACCTCGTAATCCCTACTCTGAAAGTAAATTCATCCTCAAACTGCCCAACTGTCATGCCTTCATCTTCAATATGGGGTTCTCAAAAGTACAAGGTAGAATGAATCTAATACATACTGAAAACTCTTCAGTGTTTTGGGAGCTCCATGTTCCCTCAGACTCCTTCATTTTGCTCTTTCATTTTGTTTTTCTTTGTGCCTCATGCGACTCATTCTCAATGGCTCTTTTAGCACACCTTGGTTCACTTTCAGGCCCAACAGGGTTACTAGTAAGGCTAAGTGAGCTTTTGGATACATCAGGCCTAAGGTTTGTTGTAAACCTATGTGGGCTACTAGGCTCAATTAATCTTACTGGCTCTAAATTTTGGCAAATTTTTAAGCTTAAAATCTGTTAAGCCCATTAAAATATCTTTATATAAGACCCAGTCCACCATCTTGCTCTTCAGGCTCAGCTCCCTAGGAAAACCTTTCCCTTGATATTGGATTGTTTCCATCCTAGGGACAATATCTTCCAAATGATAGAAAGACGATGTGTTGTTGATTTGATTGCCTTTTCTCTCTTTCTACCGCAGGTAACCTAATAGGTTGCTCAGAAAGGCTATAAAAGTTTTGGTTATCAGCCTTTTCTGACCTACCTACTTCTGTCTCGAAAGCCAATCCTGAACCTTGGGATTTCCCACCGTTGAACTTCATCCCTTCCGCCACCCTAGCCGTCTGGAACCTTTCTTTTCTAGCCTCCTCTTCCCTTTGGTACCCCACAACTACTTGATTTTTAGCTACCGCAGCTCCGCCCGAGAGTCCTCCTTCAACTCTCATCCAATGCCCAAAGTTTAAGTTTGCATTTTCATCCCCTCTTGTTATAGCATGAGGTGGAATGACATATAACTCCACAAACATAACTGAACTCGGCCGTTTTCTCATACTTAAAATTTAACCAAAGCTTCTCCTTACCTTCTCTAGTGATATAGATCCCATCTAACAGAGGTTTGGAAATCTCTATTTTAACCCTTATCCTAAAAAATTTTGCCCACTGCAAGCCTCCCCCCTTGGTGTACTCATCAACCCGAATCACCTTGCCTAATTTCTCACCAATGGCTTTCGCGTTTTCTAAAGAAGAAAATTTTGGAATGAGGTCATGAACTTACACCCAAACTCTAAGTTTTTCCTCTTTGGATTTAAATTTGAACCTGAATTTGTTAGTGTTCATCTCTGAAACTTCTAACAACAACACTGCCCAAGCTTTTCCCAAAATTTCACGCAAGACTAACACTCAGGCCTTTGTTAGAAAGAACCAACCCAACTAAAACTGACTGCTCGAAAGCAACCACCCCCACATCGCTGCTCTCCAAGGTTAATGACTTACATGATGAAAGACTCAACGACAAGTTACACTTGCTATCCACTAGGAAGACCCGCACCACTGGCTAGGGGATTTAGAGAAAAAATGACATTGGCGGAGGAAGACACTAGTTCAAGATGGAGAGAGAACAAAATAGAGAGAATATGAGAGACTCTATGGAAAGACGTGGATGTATAACTTTGAATATGCATTGCTACTCGTATTTGATATAATTTGACTGATTTAAAGGATATGTGTTAGATAAAGTGTGTGGTTAGGATTTTTGATTAATTTGATTATAGTCATAATTAATAATTTAATTATTTTTAAAAATAAAAGTGAGGTTTTTTAAATTATTCATTAATCTTATATTTCCGTAAGAGATTTCAACACCTATGATATATATATA
>JAYMTC010000988.1:0-10132 GCA_036897605.1 Melianthus villosus
AATTATATTTATATCTATTATATTTATCAGGGTATTTTTGATTATATTATTATTTTCAAAAAAATTTTATAATATTTTTGGACTATTAATACTGTAATTTAATTTTTATTAAAATAATATTTTATTTAACATTACATGTCAGTACTTTAAATTAATTTAGAATTATGAAAACAAATTTTAAGAGATATAAATATTAACAATAAAAAGATGATAATATTTTAAATTAATATTAATCAAACTTATTTAAATAGTTTAATAAAAAATAGAAATAGGATACTAGCATAAGGGTAATAGAATATTTTTAATTAAATTCTATTAAAAATATAAGTAGATATAACATTATAAAAAAATATAGAAATGTTACTTCCTAGGTTTTAAACTTCAAAATGGTTTAGGTGCTATCCGTTAGCGCAGTAGTTACCTGTAGAACTATAAGTATTTTAATAAGTATCCTATAATTTAAGTGAAAAAATTAAAATATACCAGTTAGTTTCTTTGAATCACGACCGTAAATATTACTATAATAAGGAAATAAAATATTACGACCGTAAATAGAAAACCAGAAAAATATTCGTGAATTGGGAAAAAAAGGAAACACATTCCAAATACTGAACTACGACGAGCTATAAAATCCGTGTTCCAGTCTACCTGGTTTTTATCGTGCTTACAGATCTTGTCTGTTCTTCGTAAAAAGAACCCTTCCCATCTGAGATTGTGGCTGTCTCTATAATGGCGGGGGGGAAGCGGGGCGATGGTTTCATGGAACTGATGAAGACTCTGAACCGTGACGAGATTTCGGAGATTTTGTCTGATGGGTTTTGTAAACGCTGTGAAGATCTTTTGGAGGATCGGATTCATAATCTCATCAACAGAAGTATGAATATCCCTTTTCTTGTTCTTCTATTTTTTTTGGGACTGATTTTAGTTATTGATATTGGATTGCGATTAAGTTAAATATTTGTTGATTCATTTTTTTGTAGATTGTTAATGTTTCATATTTGGTCTGAGTTGTTTTGTAGAGATGTTTGTGAAATTTAAGGTTTTGGCTTGTGTTCTCTATGGTTGTTTCAATTACTATTTCAGTATCAATTAAATCTGAATTGTTGTTTGATTTGGTAGAAATTTATGGGATTTACAAATTTAGAATCTAAGGTTTTAGGGTTAGGGTTGTTCTGTATGTTTGTTCTTGAGGTACTTCTATTTCAAAATTCGGAATGTGATTTTTATTTCTGTCATTGATAAATTTTCTGTGGCAGGGAAAATGCGTAAAGTAACATTGTTAAATGGCAGTGATAATCACTATGAGCAAGACAATACTGCCCAAAAGATTGACTCTTCTTACTTAAGAAGGGCCAAAGGCAGTCGTGACATTGATACTTCAACTAAAAAAGCACAGTCTTCGGGTTTGGAGATATTGTTGGATGATGGACTTGGTGGAACTTCTACTAATCATGATCTCTCTGAGGAGCAAAAGGAGCGGATTAGGTTTTCTCTAGTTGGTAGGAAGGAATTTACTCACTTTGAGAAGATAGGTGGTAAATCTATCAATGTGCTTCAAGGACTTGAGCTTCACACCGGAGTCTTTAATGCATTCGAGCAGAATAAAATCGTCCAGTTCGTTTATAGTTTGCAAAGGTTGGGTCAGAGAGGACGCCTTAGAGGTACATATTAAATCTCCAAGTATTTTAAAAGTATTCTGGTTTCGTGTTGGAATTGTTTAAAATATGATTACTGTAAGAGGGCTGATTTTTTCTTGATATTTGAATCTAAATAACATAATGTAGTCATCAGAGTCCTTGTGTTTTGTCTCAATCGGTAATTATCGAGAATAGATACACAAATGTGTTGTTATTTTTAAGGCAGAGTAACGAATAGTTTGTTAAAGTATTCCCCTACTTTCAAACTTCTTCTAGCATTAACTAGGTTGGAATTTGACTTGTGATTGTGATTATGATATAAAGAAAGAAAGAATATTTACTGTTCTTGCTTTCTCATTCTCAATTTCTATATTTTATAAAATATTTGCAGAGCGTACATATTCAGAACCAAGAAAATGGATGCGCGGAAAAGGACGTGTAACAATACAATGTGGCTGCTGTTACAATTATGCAGTGGTAACTTTTACATTTTTATTATGTTCTGTTAATTTTCCTCTCGCATTTAATTGTATATTAGTCATACATGTTGATATGTTATTCTTACAGGACAAAAGTGGGAACCCCCCAGGTATAGTCCGAGACGAAGAAGTTGACCCGTTACCTCAATTGTTCAAGCAAATGATTAAGAGGATGGTGAGGTGGCACATTCTGCCTCCATCATGCGTCCCAAACAGCTGCATTGTTAATATATATGATGAAGGAGATTGCATTCCTCCCCATATTGACCACCACGACTTCCTCAGGCCGTTTTGCACAGTTTCATTCTTAACTGAGAGCAATATATTATTTGGCTCCAATCTGAAAATTCTGAGTCCCGGGGAGTTTGCTGGTCCTGTCTCTATACCCCTTCCTCTTGGGTATGTATGCTCCCTAACCTTAACTCCTAACTGTGTGTTCAATTGTGAGTTTTTCTCAATATAATCTGCCGGGTTTTAGATTACAAAGTCTAGTGTTACTTCATTGGTTTAAAACCCTTTTGGACCTACTGACAACATATTCATGAGAAGTAAAGATCACAGAGAAATAATTTTACCTGTTTCCTTGTGTAATTATATGATCGAGATTTTAGATTAATCTTTTTAATTTTTCTTCCATGTGGGATTTGTAGGTCTGTGCTCATTCTAAGTGGCAACGGTGCAGATATTGCTAAACATTGTGTTCCAAGTGTACCAGGAAAAAGGTATCATCATACACTAGTAACTAAAATCTCGGGTTGGGTTGAAAGTATTGAATATGATTCTCATACAACTATGATTCTTGTAGGATTTCCATAACGTTCAGGAAGATGGACAACACGAAACTACCATACGAGTTTTCACCTGACCCGGATCTGCTTGGAATCAAACCTCTCACTCGTTCTCCATCAAACAAGTCTCCGATATCAATAAACCAGCATGCAGAATCTGTAGCAGGTTCACGAAAGCCACATGTTCATGAGAACCGGCATCACTATGAGAAGTTAGATCATGATGTAAAGAGCAAGAGCTTTCATGTTGAAGAAGATGATTTTCCCGAACTTGGTAGCTTAAGTTCTATAAAGCAATCAAGGGTCAGAAAATGGAGATGAGTCGGAATGAGTTCAATGGTTATTCATATGCTAAATGTAATCGAGATTGTATGTGTAATCATCTTTAGAGTTGGCCTTTATCTGTACTTGGTATCTAGCAATGGTTCTTTTTTTTTTTTTCCGAATCTTGGTATCTAAAAATGATAGTGAATAAAAAAAATAATCAGTTTTGTTCCAATTCCTAAGCTGTCAATAAATGCCATCCTCTTAAGTGATTACTATTGATGTTGTAGAAAAGTTGAGTTCCTATGCATTTGGGTTATTTAATAACATAAATAAATAATTTAAATAACAATATTTTGAGCTAAATAAATATTAAATAACTCAACTGCACACCTGTTTAAAGGTCAAAAAAAACATCTGTTAAATTAGGTATGTGAACATAGAATCAGGTTGAACCACAATTTTCCACAAGAAATTAGACCAAGTTTACTTCAACATATTCTTCATCTCGAGCCAAATGCAAATGATACTTTCGGACGGGACTTGTGTTTACCCAATAGTTTTATCTGGTTGAGTCGCTCTTCCTCCTCTTCTTGCTTTTTCCTTAGCATAGCCTCTTCCTTTTGTCTTTGTAGCTGCTCTAGTTCCCTATACCTTTCCTCTTCTATTCGTTGCTGCTCTAAAGCTTCCTTTAGTTGAGCTTCTTCCAATATCTTCCGGTTTTCTTCAAGTATCTGTTCCATCTCTTCGTTCTCTTTACGAGCTTGTTCCTATAAATCATGAATTATTAAATGACGGTAAAGAAAAAAAAATCATATTACTGTGATAAATCCTGTGAAGGCTGAAGCTTGTGTGCATGGAAATGTAACATTGAATCATTAAATCATAAAGTCCCACAAAATTGTTAAAAATGTAACCTGCTGCAGGAAGAAAATTTATTCTCCACAGAGACCCGCATGCATGGACAAGAGAAGATAATGGCCCAAACGTATGGAAAATGCTCGATAATCAAGCACAACTGTCTATTCTTACAGAAAGCATATGCTATATAACCTTTCTTGAACATGATCCTCAAGAGTCAAAGTTCTGTTGCAATATGAAATCTCTATGTACTTTGGAACTGGTTTATCTCCAGTTATAACAACTTTTTCACAATGTAGAAGTGATCGGTGACTTCTAGAATAAATGTAATAATATCTAAAACTGTTAGTTACTAAAATCCAGGCCTTCTGTTGGTTGTAACATCTTGTCTGTTCTACATTTTTTACTCTCACATGTGTTTCAATACAAATGCATATATATTTTCTTCGTATTCCACATAATCATTGCCTTTTCCAACTTACATGCCTAGTAATAACAAATAGCTGCATGTGCATTTTTGCAGCTCTGACCCTTTATAGAACTAATGACAATACTGAAAACAAACAATGGAGAGGTCCACAACAATTGGTTCTAATGAATGAAAGTACCTCTTTTTGCCTGGCCTCGGCCAGAGCGGCCTCCCTTTCTTTCTCAAGCTGAGCTGTAACTTCATGGTTAAGTCTCTTCCTTCCCTCCTGCAATATGCTCTGTATTCCAAGTCTGATCTCATCAGAGTTCAGACTCTCTTCCACCTTCCTCTGTATTTCCTCTTCTACTCTCTTAGCAGTCTCTTCTTCAATCAGCTTCACTTCAGCTTCATGCTGACGCCTGAGTACATAAGAAAAGTTAACCAGGAAAATGGCCACTCATGCAGGAGTTAAAGAGGCCGCACTATCAGCTCCGATTGTCCATGCATCCAACATTACCATAACTATAACAGTAATTCACTATTTTCTTCCTTCTGTTCTTTCCATTTTCCCATTTTTTCTACTGATTATGTAACTACCATAAATGGCAGACTAACCTTTGTGATGACCAACGCATTAACATATGATATGCTTTTAAGGCATACCTCTAACCAGAATCCTGATCCAAACAAATTGGTTTCAATATTGGAGAACAGTAGATAAAGGAGGCACCCATATTTGATCATGAAATATAACAGGCTGAACCTTCAGAAAATCCTGTGGAAAAGAATGTCATGTCTGCTGCAGGTTTAAAACTGGTTATTGAGATACTTCAATCCGTGTACCCAAATATGCATTTTATAAACAATCTAGGGGTAGCAAAAAACAGACCAACAATGTTTTATCTTATGCAAGTCAGCCAGGGATTTCACTGGTGAAAATATATTTACGGAACCCTACCACTCACTATAGTCATATCAATTGAGTGAGAACTACTCCAGTGAGCTAGGATTTTGCCAAGAATCTACAGTATAACCCGAATGCCAACTTGAGTCGAAACCCACTTTTAAGACCCATTATTCAACCAAGAACATGACTTGTTAAATTGCCACAATAATAACAGGTAGTAAAATGAAATCCAAATATAATATTTGATCCTTGTCCCGTCATCATATTTCTCACTTAATTGTCAACCATATGGAAAGCAGTTCAATCTAGTTGCTTCTTGCCTGACAGGTTGGTGCTACAATCACAAATGGCTTTTTTCTATCAACCAAATAGAGCGTATATAAACTCGGTATTAAATTAATAGTGTCAATGGATAAGCTCGTGAAAAAACTACACTTAATAATATGAGCGATAGCCATAAATTAAAAGTAAAACCATAGAGCCCCAGTGTATGTTAGCATAAACTGGGATAGTAATACTAGTATCGGGTACTGATACGTATTTAAGTATCCGATGTGCTACAGTTCGAAAATCAAGAAACTTAGACTCAAGTAAGAAGTATCTAAATTTTAGATATGGGTATGTGACAATTTATTATAGGACTTAAACACAAGTTCTAACTAAATTTATATTTATTGTATTAAGACGTCGAAAGCCTAGATAAAAGCTCAAATGTATTAGTTACACTAGCTATGGTGAAATAAATTAAATCTTAATTTGAAGCTTAAGTTATAACAAAATAAAAAAGTTGTAGTATAAGAAATAAATTTTACAAAATGAGGAAGTGTCCAAAAAAATTTGAAGGGCAAACACATATCTGTATATGTATCCATGTTAGTAAGGCGTAAACCAAAGAGTCTAGGTAATCTAGGTCCCGACCCAGTTACAATTCTATATTTTTAGAATTAATCAATAATAAACGGCTCATACTCTTCTTATGCTAAACTTACCTTTGCTCATGCCAGAGGCCTTAACCGCATTCTTAAGATCAAACCTAACCAAACATAAAAAATAAAAAATATTTCCTAAATAAGACTCAGCATATACATTGGTGTTGGTAGAATAGACAACACAAACTGATTTACCAAGATCAGTATGAAATAAAATCAGGAAATATACTCCAGAGATTTTTGTGACACTAATGAATCAAATGCTTAAGGACAAAAATCACACACACAAAATTACAAAAGAAACAGGAACAGCTAGAGAATGGTAAATTATATTGTAAATCCGATCATACCATAACCATGTTTCAGGTGATAAGATTCCTTTGTTTCCAATAATCTTTCAAGAAAATGTCTGTACTTATTTGTAAAAAGTCCCTAACATAGTATTAATTGACAAAGGAAAATGAAGACTATATACAACCCTACATAATGAACAAAAAATTGAGTATACACAAAGAAGATGAGTGGTTACATAATAGTTTTATTAAAAAGTTTGATGAGAAATTATGTTATATTATTATTCAGTAACAATGCGAATGGAATGCTTGGATAAAAATCTCAGAACAAGATGCTCCCATTATGAGGTCTGAGAAGGGTCCATAGAATGTATGCAGTTTCCCTTCTGTTTTCTATAAGAGGCTGTTTCCCGGACTTGAATCTGCGACCACTTTGGTCATAAAACAGCAACCTTACAGTTGCACCGAGGTTCATCCACAAATAGAATGCTTGGATGATAAGCAAAATGTTCTTTACAGAATGTACCCTACAATTCATTATAAAATTGGTGTTTTCCAAGCTTACTATCACAAACACCGTATGCATATATGTTACCATGATTAAGTACCATTGGCACCTTTCTTGTCTATCAAATTCTGTTGAGAAAGAAGGATAACCATCCGACCTGAAGACTTATATTCTAGCTGTCCAGAAAAGCCAAATTTTGTATAGTTGATAGATAAGAATAATACAAACGAAAGTTTTACATCAAGAACCAGGTTCGACACCCCAGTCCCACATATTCATCAAATGGAAACTTGCAGAACTCTTTGAAGAACTCAATAGAAACTAATTTTACAATAGTTTTAGTAATTATAATCACATTGGTCAACACTCTGGAAACAACAGAACATGAATTTCATGTTTTAACATAGGGCATCCATCTTAGAAAAAAAATAAGGCATCGAAGATTTAGAACAGAAATCTACTCTAAATAAAGAGGAACTTAGAGCAAAACTATAATGTAACAAATGTGCAATTACTTCATATACCTTTTCTTTTCTTCGTCTTCATTTCTTAAATTTTCACTACCACTTTTGTGCTCTAGTGCCGCAAGAATTAGAGGCGAAGATTTAGGCAACCCAGACAATGAGGAACTCCTACTTCTTTGCCTCTTATGACGTCTTGGAGTTGGAGAACGACTTTTACGACGTATTGGGGTTGGAGAACGACGTTTACGACGTTTTGGAATTGGAGAACGACTTTTACGACGTTTCGGAGATGGGGTACGACTTCTACGACGTCTTGGAGTCGGAGAACGACTTTTGCGCCTACAATGATAAATTTATCGATTAACTACCTAAAAGATTAGGACATCATTAGATAAAAAAAAGTATTAAGTAACCTACCATCAAACAAAATAAAATGTAGAAGCATGCACAGTTACCTCATACATTGTTAAGAATAACCAATCTGTGCTCCATCTTTTATCACACGAGGAAGCTAAAATCACAATCGAGCAACAATGAATTGGAACCATCACCTCCTCATTACCCACTTGAGGGGAAGAAATCAATTTTTTCTATCTTGCTTTCAAACAAACTATATTGTGATCCAAAATTCTATAATTGACGTGATCCATATTTTCCATCCAAAGTTAAGGTAACCAAGAACAGTTCTGATTGCTAATGAGTTGCCGAATACAGTCATCCAACTACCAAACAAAATTATATTACTTGGACATTGTAATTATGGACAGCAGCATAAGTGCCTAATCACGAAGGTGCTCATGGTGCTCTGAACATTTAGAAATTTGTAAGCATAACAAAAATACGAAATTTGATCATCCATTACAATCCAGAATATAATGTAAAACAAAGAAACCAGGTTGAAGTATTGTGCCATCAAAGCCTCAGTTAAATTCTTACACTAATTTTGGATAGTAGGTTTAAATAGGTTTTATTGTAATGCAAAATTAATTTTGCTGCAAATTTTCTAGCTCCCATATTTCTCCAATACAAATGAGACAAAATTTGTACAAGCATGTACCAGTCGAAATAAGACATATATTTACCACAATAATGTAATTTTGGTCCCAAAATAGGTATTTCACACCATGCTCTTGGATTTTTACACCTTTGCTGTTATACAATAGAAGAGTATTGGCCCTTAGGTTAGGTCCTACATTCAAATCTTTCCAGATAAAATTAGTTATTGTTAGTTTGTTGCAAAATTAAGACAGGCCAAATACCTTGCAATAAATATCATATCATCAAGTGCTCAGTAGGTAATATGCAATTATGTCTGATTCCTCTCAATACAGAGCATCAGAAGGCAGCAAACTTGACCAACTTGTCATTCTTCACCAACGAAATATAATTCTGAAATTTTTTAACATAAAATATTGTTTTTGATACATCTAACAAGCAATCGTAAACCTCAGACAAGCACCAGAGCATTTATAACAAAGGTATGTATGAGTATAGATCATTCAAAAAATTACATTTCCTTTAAGTGCAGGAATTATGTGTGTCTCCATTTTTACAATTGCTGAAAAGCTAATTACATTAACATGCAAGACAATAACATTAACGGGATCACCTGCTATGAGAATACAATGAATATGGAGAACTGCTTCTATCCCTTCGACTTCTCCTGCTATATCTAGGTGATGGTGAACGTCGCCCCCTATAAGAAGGAGACCTTGATAAGTCGCGAGGCATTTCAATGACCTTGAGCAGGAACCACTGGTACACGTAAACTTTCCAAATCAAGCTTCAACTCTAATCTATCCCTGCAAATTGCACAAAATCAACACAAAAGTCAATAACAACACCAGCTAATTCCGTAGCTGACAAGTCAATGAACAAATATATTTAAGGATCGAGACAAGTTATTCATTACACGAAACAGATACAGACTCTATAACAGCAAACTCTATATATGTTCTATGTTACACTGGGTATCAATGTCAGGTACGAACAAGTATTTAAGTTTCTAACTCGACTATGTTCTAAACTCGGCATACATAAATTAGATTAAGAAGTATCCAAATTTTGGACACGGGTTCGGAAACACTTCATTATGAACATACACAATTCCAAAGTATACTAAAATTTAAGTGATCAACTATTATGATTCTTCTCTTTTTTCCTTCATTTTCATATTATTTCCTTTGCAATTTCCTTCTTTCTCATCTTATATTTCTACATATTCTCTCTTTTTCATCTTACTTTTATTTTGGATCAAAATATTACAAAATAAGGATGTGTCAACGATAAATAATTATCCAACGTTATCTTGTTTCCGTACCTACGTTGGGCGTTCGTCACTGGTAATAAGGAGTAAACCAGAGAATCTGGATACCTTCGGTGAGAAACTAATTAAATAAGTGAGAAGCAAAGTCTATGAATGCCTTAATACTTTAATACAGAACACAACTGCTAAGATGAGCAGTGTCAATAACCTCAGCAACAAATAAATATCTCTACCTGAAAACTCAAAATTATAGCCGATTTAGATTCAAATAAAAATTCCGAGCAAATTTGAGCTCATGTCTCGCCGTATTTGGCCTTCGAAAACCAG
>JAYMTC010000989.1:0-10130 GCA_036897605.1 Melianthus villosus
GCAAGTGATTGGGTTAAAAGTGACGTTGGTTAAACTTTGCATTCACCACCTTCTAAATAATCGTACATATTCCCAATCCACTCATGATTTTGTACTCATTGGGCATATTAACGACGTTCTGCCAAGTCATGGGAGCCCATCGAAATCGGGCACACATGCCAGAGTTTGACAAACCCAAATTACACCGACGAATAAGATAAGCCCTAGGTTCGTTTGGAGTAGTGGTTGACCCGAAGTAGAGCAATTGTGTGTTGCCTGCTTTGTATGTAATTGATTCATGCATTTTTAGGAAGACCGATAAAACCCTTTTGTTGTTGTTTTTTCTACTTTAATTATTTTTAAAAACTTCTATTTTTCACTTATTTAGTGTTCATATAAATTGTTATCTCTCTTTTTTGCTGTAATTTTTTTTAATATAATTTTATTACATTTTTTTGCTTATTTTATCTTTAGTTTTAATTGTTCATCATATTGTTTAAATCTCTTTTTTCTTATATTTTTATTCATGTCATATCAAATACATATATTAAAGACTGTAATAGAATTTAATTTGCCACGGGTTAATTAAGTTTTTACTTGTTTTTTTTTTTCATTTTTAGCTTTTAATGTATTCTTTATTATAATTATACTAATATATATTTAAAAAAACCACCTCGTGATTATCATATGTTAAAAAATTTATATTATTAGACATGAGATTATATGATAGAGAATGGTAATAAGTATACTTGCAAATTATTTTAATTATATATGGAATTTTTTTGAGAAAGAAAAATGTAACAAAATAAGTGATGAGAGTTGTTCAAGTGGTCTAGCCAATTGTTGTATTTTCGGTTGGCTGTGAATTCGAATCCTGAGGAGGAATGATTGAACCTCATTGATCATCTTAAAAAATAAATATAGATATGAAAATTTTAAAATGTAAAACATTTAAATGGAATTGAAAACTAAAATAATGTGCATAAATAGTAAAAAGATATAAAATAAGTAAATTTTATTTAACAATGTATAATTTTAAATATACTTATATTTAAAATAATGTACATAAATGATTATAATTTTCAAATCAGGTGCATAAATATCAAGCTACTTATATTTTCAAATGTACATATATTATTTAAGGCTTAAATATTTATATGGTACTCGAATTATCATGGTTGTCTCAATTTAGTACCTGAACTCTAAAACGCATCAATTACATATATGAACTCTTAAAATTGTTTCAATGTCAGTACTATCACTATTAATTTATCTTAGGCGACCCAATTCAACTCGTTTTCTACTAATTATCATTCACCCAAAATCATATCTTGACCGAATATAACCCAATTCATTCATTAAACACCATCAAATATCCGTTTACGTTAAAAAAAATAGTTTTTGGCTTCCATTTTTTGCATACGTTTGTGGATCAATAGAACTGAATTATCAATCTTTATTGTGTTCAATAATGAGGAATTATGTTAAATTATACCCATATATGGTTTTGAGCATGTGGTGATTAGTAGAAAATAGATTGAGTATAATCATATACGAGAAATTAACTATATATTTAAAATGAAAGTACTGACATTGAGACGATTTTAAGTGTGGAATTGATGCATTTTAGAGATCGTGTACTAAATTGAGACAAACATAATAATTCAGGTATCATATAAGTATTTAAGTCATTACACACACACACACACTAATCTTGGATTGGTTCGATCACAAGTTTTATAAATTCATCTTTCCCTATAATTTATCTTGGTGTACCTATTTTTAAAGGCATGCCTAAATTGAGTTATTTTCAACATTCAATTGATAAAGTGAGACAAAAGCTTGATGGTTGGAAGGCAAAATATTTATCTTTTGCCGATCGAATTACTTTAAATAAAATATGTCTTGTTATCCATCCATATTCATAGCATGACTGCGGTTAAGGTTCATAAATCACTAGTTCATACCTTAGAGAAGATTTTTGGTTCTTTTTTATGGGATAATCAGGTTAAAAAATATCTTGGGAAAGAATTTGCTTTCCAAATGATGCTGCAAGTCTCGGTTTGAATCTACTGCTTATGTGCGTAATGACCTACATGCAAAGTTTGCGTTAAATTTTCTCTGTAAAATATCCCTATGGTCCAATTTATGGGTTCTAAATATGGAATTACAAATCATGCTTGGGCCTTATCCAAACTGAAAATGAAGGGATCATCAACTTGATATACTATTATTCCCCACATTGAAGTAATGCTTGAAAATTCTTAGTGGACAGTGGGTGAGGGAAAGTCTCATTTTGGTTCTCTAGATGGGCAGATATTGTTATTTCTCCCTATGCCTCTAGAGGTGATATTTCTAATGATTCCGTGGCTATGGTTTTGTCAAATAATCGTATTATGCAAAATATTATTTCTTTGATTACACATGAGATATCTAATATATTGCGTTCTACCATCCTAATTCCTAGGAGAGCTGACAAACTATGTTGGAAAAATGATGCAAATGGAGATTTTCATATTGCTTCATTTCGAAGATTTAATGAGAGTTATGCAAACACTTTTACATGGTATGCTAAGGTTTGGTCAAAATGGGTTCCTGCGAAATATGGTGTTTTATCTTGGAATATTTGGAACAATATTATCCCTGCAGATGCAAATATAAAGCGTCTTGATATTCCATTAGTGTCAAAGTGCACTTGTTGTCATCTTAATCATGAAGAGTCGGTTGCTCACATCTTTATCATATGTACTCTTGCTACTAAGGTATGGATACATTTTTGTAACATTTTTTACATTCATATGAATATAAGATCTATTGCTGCTTTATTTTCAACATGGCACCATAGTTCCTCTATCAGAAATCAGGTAGGTCTTTC
The DNA here is from genome assembly GCA_036897605.1 of Melianthus villosus. NCBI lineage: Eukaryota > Viridiplantae > Streptophyta > Magnoliopsida > Geraniales > Francoaceae > Melianthus > Melianthus villosus. The sequence continues at coordinate 2,855 of JAYMTC010000989.1, forward strand.
AAAAATTCAAACATTTTATAGTATTTTATGGAATCTCTGGAAATTTCGGAATAATGTAATTTTCAAAAGTATTTATACAAACAGTATGTATGTATGTTATAAGAGCAGTAGGTTTTATACGTCTTACTGATTTAGAAGTGATTCATACGCATCATGTTCATTTCATTGAAAGTAATTGTCATACTCTGGTAGATGCAGTTTCTGGTATTTGCTAAGTTCCATAGATTTTAATTTGCATTGTGTATATAATTCGGATTCTTTTTGCTGGAAGAAGTTTGAGTCATGTGTATAGGGAGACTAATGGTTGGCTGACTCTCTTGCTACATATGGTCGTTTTATTTTTAAGCATATTAATTTTAATTTTTTTCACTTATTACCTACTAATATAAATTTAGCTTAAAAAATGCGGATAAAATGTGTTATTTTATTAAGCTTGTTTAGATTTTCTACGTGTATGAAGAGTAAGGTTGTGAAAATATATGCTCCCTCTCTAATTTTTATTATCAATAAAATTATGTCCGTACCGCCGAATTTCCTCTAAAAAAATCTTAATTAAAAATGTTATATTTAAATATTATACATAGATCATTTTTTTTAAAATATAGTATAATTTTTAAGCCACAATATTTTTAAATATAAATTATTTAATATTTACTTATAATCAACATATTGACATTTTCTCTATTAATATATTGTCTATTGGTAAACAATAAATGATTTTTTGAAAATATAAATATTGAATAATTATAAACAAAATAATTTATTTAATATTTTTTTCAGTGTCTCTTTGACCAAGTTGATCAAGTTTACGAGGAACAACTCATTTACTATTTAATTAAGAGTTATTATTAAAATATTTGACTTATTATTTAAAAGATACATGTTATACAAACCCTAAAAAAAACAAAATTCAACGACAGCAGCTGCCCTAATAGACAAATCAACAAGGACAGAGGGAATGACCCAAATTCTAGAAAACGGTTTGAAATGAATCTAAAAGAAATCCACAAAATAGGATCAACTCTCAACAGCAGTCCCAAAAGACAACCGCCCTCTTCAATTCCATATACGACAACCTCAAAGCTTCATCTTTTACTCACTCAAACGCCCACTTTTTGATCCGATTATTTCACTCAGATTTTATCGTCACTTTCAAATGAGATCCTATTGCTTTCTTTGATTTTTTGCATACAGAAAAAAGGATGTCCCAAGCCGGTGATTCTGTCTCTTACAGGTATTCAATTGCATTTACCCCATTGGGCCTCTCATTTGCTTTACCAATATGATTATGGATTTGGTTGTGGGTTTGTTTGATTTCCTGTGCAATTGATGATGTTGTGTTCTGTTTTTTGTTTTGCTGAGAGATGAACCTGTTCGAATGCTCACTTTTAACAGATTTGTGCCTATACTTTTATACGGGTTCGTTTAGGTGTATATATGGCTGGCTTGACATTGTTGGAGTTAGGTTAATTTGCTTTTTACAAACTCCACTTTTATATGCAATTATCAGAATCAACCATCCAAAGATGGTGCCAAACTAGCCCATAATTATGGAAATGGGATATTTTTTGGAAGGTGAACTTTGAGATACAGTATGAATGCTAGATTGCTTGTAGGTTTTAATTGTGGGATTGTTCTTGGACGGGATTTAGAAATGAATCATTTAAGGTGTAGCTGATGGGTTTTTCGACTCTCAAGTTGGATGTTTAGTGAGAGTCAATAGTCAGTGTTATTAAGTCCAAGGGTTTACATGTCTTAAAATTGAATTTTCTTCGTTCGCTCCTTTTTGTTTGAGGCTGAGCCTTGGCATCCATTATGACCTAGCTACTGGTTGGAAAAATCTCCTGGCATCATGCACTGAGCTATGCTTTTATTTGATCATGACATGTTTGGAAAGAAACTTGCAAGTGCATAGTGGGATTGATATTAGGAATACTTCCTACAAGATCTCATGCATTGTGTAATTTCTTGCCTAGGTTAACCAGAGTATGCTTGCAAATGGTGTGCACTTATATGACTAGTTGATTGATTTTGAAGTTGCCGTAATATTTTTTTTTCAAAGGGTTTGGGCAGGTGAAGGTTCACTAAGATTTTGAAAGATTATCTCTTATTTCGGAGGAAATAAATGCAGTGTTATCTAAAAATGTAGTAATAAATATACTTTTTGCCTCCAAGACGTGTTCCTTTTTTCTCATCCCGTATAAAGCTCAATGAAGGATTTTTACATTATGACATACCCCATTTCTCTAGAACGGAAAGAAGCATAATATTTTCAACCTTAAATATTATACCACATTTCAATCTGCCAGCGTGTCAGGCTTGGTTCCTCTATTGTCTTTTCTAATTATGCTTTTGTCTGCTTGGAGACGTAGTTCTGGTCCAGTTCTTGTTTTTTTTATAAATCTGTAGGGTCTTTTCAGTGTGTTGAGAAATTGAAGCCTTCATCAAGCAAGCTCCCATTTGTAGACCAGTTTAAGTCTTACTCTGTTATGCCAAGGTTCTGAAAATGGATTCCTAATGTTCATCATGCATATTCTTGCTTTTGTATATTGATGTTTTTTCCTTTTTCCACATGACAGTTGCGGGGCTTGTGGATACCCTCTGCACTTAACATCTTCCAATAGAATAGGAGAAGGATCTGAATATCGTAAAGCCATAAAGAAAGGTTATATCTCCTTCCACTCAGTTGATCTTAGTCGATTCACGCAGCTTGATGAGTTAAATTGTCTTCCAAATTGTTTTGGTCCTTATCGCCTGAAAACTAAACTTCTCTGCCGCAAATGCGGGGTTCACATAGGATATGGATATTCTGATTCTTCTGCTCTTTGTGGGTTCAAGTCTCCCAACACTTCTAGGTCATCTTATAAAAGTTTCAATATAAAGGTACAAGCTATACAGTCTTTGGAAGATCACTAACAAGATCCCTATGCAGAATCTTTTATGGATATATTACTTCCATAATGCTCCTTCATGATGATTTCTTTCAATACTTTTTGTGGTTTGATTATGACATGGAAAACGCCATGTTCAAATTCAGAAGATAAGTTATCATTTGGTAAAGTTTCATTTTTCTTTTCTCACCTCTTATCATTGTTTCAAAACCACATCAGAAGCATCAACTTCATCCATTCTCACCAGTTTTCAGCATTTACAGTCTCTTCCTACCTACCCGATTCACGTCTAAGCTGAATACAGTACCATGGTTCTACAGCAGGAGATCTTTTTAGGGATCACTAAAATTCGTCCGCCTGTGGTGGTGTTAAGTAACTTCTAATTCTAATGTGATATCACTCATTGCGGGTTTAAAACTTCAACTTTCAGTTATGTCAATATCTCGTCATGAGTCACTTATATATAATCTAGGCTTAACTGCTCTTTTCAGAAGTATGCTGTCAGTTTTTGTCAGTTTAATAACTTCTTATACAGGTCACCGACTTTAGCTTAGATAATCCAAATTATCTTGTAACCCAAAAATACAAAGGATGATTGGAATTGTTAATGATTATGGGCAGAGTTTTTAAATATTTCTTGAGTACCTTTCTTATCTGTTGGGATGAATTCACAGACTGTTTACCAGACACTCAACTTACTGGATAGATGGTCCATGACGAACTTTCTTATATTGTTTTGTCAAAATACCAGAATTCATATTTTTTACCATACACTTTATGAAAAGTTAGATAATCCTGCAATGAAGAATATATGCATATCTTCTGGAAACTTTAAGTTGAATATTAATTAATGATTTGATATCGAAAGCGTCGAATATTCAGCAATATAAAAAAAGTAGAGATTCGAACTAAAATGATGTATAGATTAATTAAACTATTTTTAAAATATACTATAGTAAGTTTAAATATAACCAAACATATAATTTTAATTGTAAAATTTAGAATTCGATTAGCTCAGAATTCACTACTTCATTTGGACAAATCCATGGTTATTCTCTCTATCGTACACTTAATTTTGGTTCAGAATTTGTCACATTTCAGAAACAGTAATAAGCATTGCAATAAGCTCTTAAATTTAATGCAATAAGCATCTGAAAATATCTCTTTCATCATTTTGTATTCGAACGTAAGAAGTTTATACATACACACAAAATTCGTAGACTTATGCTCATTAGTAATCTACCCAATGTGCAAAATAAAATTCATAGGAGTTATTGATGTAATTGATCGACAAAATAAAATTAATAAGTGTTATGGATGTAATTGATGGGAGGAGAAACGATTGTCGAATTAAATGCATTCACACGGTTACTATTAATACAATAAATATAATTTAATAGCCATTAAAGAGCGAGTTAAATACATTTATTCCTATTATCAAAACAATAAATACAATTTATTAGTTATTAAAGAAGCGAGTATCCAGTAGATACGATTGTAAGGAAGTTTAATATATAAACCTCTCACATACAACATAAAAGGGAGAGACAGTTTTACACAAAGTTTTACATACAATATTCTTATTAAAAAGGTTTTAGCAGTCTTCACTGCTATTAACTGACCTTCACTGTCTTGATCGTCGGAGGTACCACGCCGGTAAGCCCGCCGGCACCTCCTAATCCTTTTTTATTTGAGGTCACAGGATGTTTGATAGGCGATTGCTGGAGCTGCAAACAAATTTTACTCGTCTCTAGACCAGTGGATTGAATGGTCGACTGAAATCTAATTTTTAGCCGTATCAATATTAAAATTATTTTAATCGATCGTCATGAGTACTTACAATAATTACGAACTTTGTAATTCGGAAGTGTCTTGCGTACGGTTCAGTTCAAATAAATAAATAAGTATGAAATTCTATACGAACTTAATAGAGTAAAACATATTTTATAGGTTCGACCTAATCGAGTTCGACATGTCTCACAAACTACTCAATTCACTTCAAACACTATCAGCCAACTTTCACCCACCTTAAAATAATACTCTATTTATTACTTTAGTTATTTGGGTTATCAGTTACTGATTTGCTGTAATCTATATAATAGGTAAATCCTTAACTGTAAATTTTTCATTTTTTGCCTTTGTTAGCTACTATTCACATTTTCCAAACTCTTCCTACCTATTCCCGATTTCAAATTGTCTCACATTAAAAAAAAAAAGAAAGTGTGATGAAGTTGGGCTATAAAACCAAAAGCCCATCGTACTTATAAGTTAAAAACGTTCAATATTTTGTTGGCATCATTCAACTATTTTGTTGACATCATTTACGTTTTCCAAATTTTTCTTTCATATTCTCAATTTCAAATTGTCCCACATTGAATGAAATAAGAAAGTGTGAGGGAGTTGTGCTATAAAACTAAAAGCTCACACAGTCGTGTAGTAAACACATAACAACTATAAATAATTATTGGCATCATTCATCAATGTTTGTACTATAAACAACCATAAATAATTTGCTAACAAAACGACACAATATCGAAAGCCCGTGCGCATCGCACGGCAGGCTACTAGTGCATGTTAACTGGTCTTCAAAATTTCGCAGTTAATATGATGTGATTTTTCCATTTATTCCAGATACTGAATGTCTTGAGAGGTGATGTGGATGCCAATCAGTGGGTCAAGCCCCCTCCCGGTGATTTAAAAGAGACAGGCAATGAGGATTGCGATGATGTATATCCAGAATTTGATTGTCGGCAACATTTGAGTGTTGTAATGGTTGATAATGACGATGATACTTCATCAGCAAGTACTGCTAATTTGACATATCTAAGCAATGTAGAACGAAAGAAGCGTCTTAAATTGAAGGACTACTTGAACGAGCCAGATGACTGATCATCATCATAACTTCCAGCTCTCTTCATACATTTTAACTTGTCTACTGCCTGGAGTAAGAAACATCCAGTTTATACATAAATGATCAAAAAGAAAGAATTATTCTAAATACTGTATGAGTGAATATGCACTTCAGAGTGGCAATAAACATGACATATGAGGCCTCGGCACCAGAACAGGCAGAGTTGATTTGCTTCAGTAGGCTGGTTTCGCAACTCAAGAGCTTAGCTCTTAGAAGGATAACTTATGATTAGCTAAAATGAAGGTGAGAAGTGAATACTGACGACGTCAATATATGTAGACTGTTACTCAATTTGTGTACAAGGAATATCCGTGATGAGATGATCCTATTACAGATCTTTGGCAGCACGCGAAAAAGAGTAGATCAGCTGGCATATGCAGCTAGGCTTACAAACATGTGTATAAGATAAATTTTGTTTTTTATTAAGAATTCACAAATGTAATATAACCATATAAGCATATATATTATGTACTGAGCTTCCAATTATCTGTACTGAGTAATCCTAATTCATCCTGCAGATATAGCCACATTACTCTAACTTCTCACCTGCAAAATGTAGCTTATTTGGCTAAGTTTTTAGGTCATTCGGATTAGTTATTTGAATCATTAAATTAACAAGACTTGAACTCATAAATTTTTTTTCTACATTATTCAAGTTTGTTTCTTCCATTTGGATTTTTTCCTTCGCACTTGAAATATTTTTGCGAGTTCCGAGAGAAAGATAAATGAAATAAAATAAAAATAAAAGAAAGGAAAGGAAGAAGGTTATGGTACAACTTAAACACATATTTATTTAAGATAAATATAAAAATATAACTGAAATGATAAATTTCATTTTAGTGTAAATTTTTTTTCTTTTCAAAGTACTGTTTTTCTTCTCATCCTGTATTTTGTCATATTTATTTAGTTTTTGTTCTCCTCTCTTTGTAGGGTTTTTCTCTCATCTTGTTAGGGTTCCTTCCCCTTTTATAAGGGTTTATTTATCCTTTTATAGGGTTTATCTCACTCTTAATGGAAGCTTTTCATCATCTTGGATGATTATGTTTTTAAGTGTTTTCTTTTTAGTACATGGTGGTACGAACACAAATCTACATGGAAGTCTGCTTCTACAAACACTTATGAGCTAAATAATAACAAAATCTCGAGATTATTGGATCAATTTTCTAAGTTTTCTCAAAATTTCTTCTTCAGGACAAACGATTTTCTGTTAAATGCTTAATTATTTTAAAAATCAGATCATTATATTTCATTATGAAATTATAATCTTTAATTATATTAATGAAATTTATTTATTATGAAAAAAATATTAATATAAGCATACTTGTTTTATTGTTTTTCTTTTATTTAAAATATGATTAATTAAAATATGGTCATCTCATTTCAACATTTGAATTTATAATTATATTCAATGTTGGTTCTCAAATTTTAAAAAAAAAAACGAATGTTAATTTAACTTACTGTTTATTTTCTCTTT
>JAYMTC010000990.1:0-10127 GCA_036897605.1 Melianthus villosus
CAGCCGGATAACATTGGCTGTTGTTATCACCTGCATCAAGTGATCTCATTTTTTGCTATGACATCGGAATTTCAGGTGCGTATCATTTTTAACAGGGGTTTATACCATATTTATATGAAATATGAGATTGTGATAACGGTAATTAATTTAGATACTTAAATTAACCACATTTAACAATAACCCAGAATTTAATGTTGACAATTTTCAGGTGGAGTAACAACAATGGGGCCATTTCTGAACAAGTTTTTCCGAGCGGTAACTGGAAAAATGACAGACGCCAAAACAAACATCTTCAATTTACATTAAAAAAAAAAAAAGAATCACCACCAAAAACTTTCACTGTGATCAATAAATAATAAATACGTAATATTTTTTTCTAACATATTAGAAACTCACAATAGAAGATATAATTGAAAGATCTAAAGAAATCCCGAATCCGCTGTTCAATTTCAGCGAAATCCAACGTCTCTAAAGCAAGCGTCAATCAAAACTGCTTGATGATGTAACATGTAGAAAAATTATGCAATTCCCTTTTTTGAGGTAATTAATCATTTATTTTCTTTTTATAAGTAATTCACATTTGGTAAAGATCTCACATAATTAGATTAATTTTTCATTTGAAATAATTACATAGAATAAATTAGTCAAAATTAAAATAAAATAGATAAAACAAAAGTCTGTGTATAATTTAAGAAATAAAATGACAAAGAAACCTTTAATTATTCGAATGACATAACGAATAGATAAACGAAATTAACGGATGATCTAATTTAAAAAAAATAATAATTTGAGTATTAATATGAACACTTATGTACGAAAGTATCATCAAAATATTATTGGTGATTTAAGTTAAATGTATTATTATTATTTTATTTTTCATTAAAACAGATGTTTTCATCAATCAAGCCCCTGTTTTTACCTGTTTCAAACGGAGCCATAAACATACGTCACACCTCACACGTGTGAGCTACTCATATGTACTCCTTCCTCCTTTTGTCTTTCTCATTTCTGTTTGGCTTTCAAAAACTTCCCACCAAGTGTCTTTGCGAATCTTTCTTCGGTTCAATACTAGCGAACCGATTATCCAACCCTAATTTCCCTCCATGCCGTCTGCCGGCGATGGCGCCGACTGTTCCTTCTCCGCTATCGCCGGCCAGAATGGTGAATTTCACGGCGATTCTGTCGAAGCTCAGGAGTATCATTGTCCTCATTGCGGCAGAACCGAGCATCCTTCCTCAACCTATATCAAATTGGATGCGATACCGTTGAAGCGAAGAGGATTATTGGCATCGCCGAGGTGAATTTCATGTTCGATTTTTTTTTATTTGTTGTTGTTTTGAATTCAATTTGTTTTGTGAGTTTTTGGATCTGGTGTTAATTTGAATCAGGAAAAGTGAGGGGTTATCTAATAGTGAAGCAATTACCCTAGCTCTGAAGGAGGCGCTGAGATACGGTCTCTTCCTCGGAACGTTTGCGGGTACCTATGTGTCGGTGGATGAGATTATAGGTGCTGTGGGAGGTTATCGTAGGCATGCTCTTTTCACTTAATTTGTTAGTTTTAGTAATTTGAAGATGATGGAATTGACTGTTGAGGTTTAACCTATTCAGGACTGCAAAATGGAGAGCTTTGTTTGCCGGAGCAATTGCAGGGCCATCAATGCTTCTTACAGGGTTAAAATACACAGCATACTAGCTTGGCTATATACATCCTTATGCGTGCTGCCGTGTTGGCATCACGATGTGGAATAAAAAGCAAACAGTTTGGCAAAATATGTAAACCTCTTACTTGGAAACATGGTGACATATTCCTTATGTGTCTATCTTCATCACAAATACTGTATGTACTTTGTCTTATATGTCAGTTGTTAGGATTGGCTCTATTTACATCTTTCAAATTTCATACAAATGCATACATTATGTACTGTGATGTATTGGTGCTCACTAATCCAAAACTGTATAAAATTTTATCTGCCTTCAATGCCTTGAAAAGATGATCTTCTTCTATAATTGTATGCCAATATCATTTCCATTGCCATTTATAAGCTGCATTTTCACTTCTTTTGACTCTCAGTTGCAATCAAGCACCTCTAATGCGAGCTTGGCACTCTCTAAACTGATCATTGATGCATAGTTACTTCATATTACTTCATAATGAGAACTTGATACATGTGATAAGAACCTCAACATTACATATCAGTAGCAATGTAATAGAAGAAAAAAACTTATAATAGTTTATTTTATTTTTAATTATTTCTTCTTCTTTTTTTATATTCTATATTCAAGTCAGTGTTTAGATTTGGGTCTGAAGAGTATTGGGACTTGGCTCTATATGCATTTTGCAGGTGTGCTTATATATTGAAGCAAGAGAGCTTACCTCGTTCATATAAATCATTTCTTAATAAACATGGTGGAAAGGATCCGGTTATCCTAGAAGGTGTTAAACAGATGGCAAGCGGTATGCCTTTGGCAAATTTGGGGGCAATAAAGAAATACTACAATACTACAGGAGTTGATATTAAACTAGATCCCGAAATGAAAGTACCCTGCTCGGTATGATTCTTTCATTATTAATGTGTGTTCACTTGGAACTGACGTTTTATGCATGAGGTGCACTCTTGATTACCATTGTGCTCTGTATCATTCTTTTCACCCTTTCTGTTGTACAGAAAAGAAAAAAAAAACCTTTTTCAATCTTCGCACTTCTCTAAACAACATATAAATTTTACTGGAGTAAGAATTTTTCAATGATTTTCCAGCTACTGAGGTTAGCCGGATATACAAATACCCATTGACTACTGGACATTTATATTATTCTTGTTCACCTTACCAGTCATATCCACATAAATGTTAGGCATATTTACTGTCCTCAGTTCCCAGCCAAATAGTCAACAAGTCTCTTGAAAGGACTTGGTAGGGTAGTCCCTTGATTTCCATATCTTGTTTTTCCATTTAAGATAATTGGTAGAGTAGTTTGTGATTACTACTTGAAAGGACTAATAGGAGTACATTGACGTCAATATGGTGAGTTCTTACTTACGAAGATATTGATGAAATCACAAAATTGTAAGTGGTAGCTTATCAGTGTCTGTAAACATTCTCTACCTTCCCTGTGCAAACTGCATGAGCATAATTAGATGCATGTCTATATTCCTAGCTCATAACATTCAGGTATAATGTTATCACTCTTAAGACATTATTTAACTAGAAGTTGAAGGAGAACCTTTTCAGGTCCTTTTAACAGTTAAATTTCTTACAGCATGCATTATTAGAGTATTTTGATTCCATATATCCTGAAGTTTTCTCACACTTGGTTTGCATTTTTCGCATAGTTCATGTTTCATGCATTAAAATGTTAATCTTTTGCAATCTTAACTTGAGCTACTGAATAGGTTTAGTAAAATAGTGAGAAAAAATGTGTGTATATATAATGCATTATTATATTTTAAATTTTCTATTCTTTCCTTGAAATTTTATGCAGATCATACATGGAAATCATTCCTGCACTGGCCATATTGTTTCCTTCCTTATTGAAGCCTATAAAAGAGCATTACCGGTATACCTTCCAGTTTATTTGGTTCCTGCACTAATAGTTCACCGCCGTGGTCTAGCAAAGAGGTAGGAGTATTGAAGTAGAGTTGGTGTTTTAGTCTTCATCCTTTACAGAAATAAATGTAACTTGATCTTTAAATTCCTTTGATTTGTTTGACATCCTCTTATTGGAGCTTAGTAGCATATTTCTTAATGACCTTGTTAAACTATGTCTCATGTTCTTTTAAAATATCTATTTATACAATTCTGAGAGGCTCGAACTGTAGGTTTTGGAAATATATTACATCTTTTTCTTTTTTTTTTCTTCTTTTGCTCTGAACCTCTAGTGATATTATTACTTGACCTTTCGGCCGAAAATAGAAGCTGTTCCCCCTTTTAATTTTGTATGCTTTTGGTGACCAGGGCGGTCTTATATACGTATATATCTGTTTGGCATTGCAGGCCTTATACTATACTGGCGAAGGGTATTCTTGGGACTGCTAGATCAAGCTTGTTTCTATCTGTATACTGCTCATCTGCCTGGTTAGCATCAGTTTTCTTTTAGCTTGTGCATATGGAATATTACTGAGCCACTCTAAAATTGTTTGAAATAACAAGTATAGTAAATAGTTCTCCTCTTAGGATGTTAATCTTGCTCAAGATACCACTACGTGCAGTGTGCATGCTTTGAAGTGTTGAATAAGACAATGCTTTGTCACATCACAACTAATCTTTACTGCTATTTGTGACCAAAAGCTACCCTGTCAACTGACGCTATGTTGGATTTGAACTACCTCCCAAATAATGGCACTACAGTGAAATTCAGCAACCATAAACAACTTAGCCAGAATATAAATTGGTTTAGATGTATCACTGAAAGCTCCCAGATTTCCCTTATTGACATCATCATGATCCATTAGCTAATGATATAATTCAGATGCAAATTTGCACTTAAAAAGGCATGCAGAGAATGTCCGTTCTTGTAACTGGGGCATGCACTTCAGCTTGGTCTGGAACAACTAAGAAATTTTATTTGTTACAAAAATATTAATCACAAATCCACTTTTTTGTGGATTAAGGTGGAACAAAGGTGATGCACCATCTTTCACTTCTAACTTGTCAGGTTGATTTTTTGGGCTTAAATATGATATTAGTACCAAACTATTTAAAAACTTTGTAAAAAAAATAATCAAAACAAAATGGATAAGATTATTTTTGACATAACGCTGAAGGAAGGACCCACAAGTTTACTTTTAACCTCGTGCATAAAAACTAGGATCACACTTCGTGTAACCACACTTCGTGTAACCGTATTAAAATAATAAAGACAAAAAATAAAAAATTTGGGGTACCAAGTTGAACTTTTCTTGAAGTTTGGATACCAATTTTCAGTTAAGCCTTTTTTCTTCTTTTATTGAATGGCGACTCTAAGGTTTTATTCAAAGTTTATTATTATTCTTAGGATGTGGACATGCTTTCTCTTCCGGCTTTTCGAGCAATGTAACATTCCAATATTGGCAATGGGAACGGTATAGAACTTCTTTCAAGTTGTTTACCAATGATAGCCATGAATTTGCATGTTTTCTTTAGAAGTGTAATTTTGGTTAATGAACAGTTTCCTGCCGGCTTGGCCCTGGGTATTGAGAAGAAAAGCAGGAGAATTGAGATATCACTCTACTGCCTTGCACGTGCTATTGAAAGCTTTTTTACATGCCTTAATGATGTCGGATATTTGCCTCGGTTAAAGAATCTGAAGAGAGCTGACTTAGTGGTATTCAGCTTATCAACAGCCATCATAATGCATTGTTATGCACAAGAAAGGGAAGTTTTTCGATCCAAGTACTTGAATGTTCTCGATTGGGTGTTTGGTGTGCCACCTCCCCCTTGTGAAACTCCTCGATGCAAAAACAGCTAGAATGTTGCAACTCTCAAGAATAATTTCAGTACAAATTCAGTGATTTTTCCTGCTTTTGGTTCTCTTTCTTTCAAGTAATAGTATAGGAGATACATGAAGCATAATTCTGACAGCATATCTGTCAATGCCATCAGTTTAACAAGAATAGTTTTTATTATCCATTTGAGGTACCAATATTATTGTTCTAGTGTTGATCAACATTTGTTGTACATTTACTTGTTCAATATACACAGCTTATAAAATCATCTACATTTGTGTAGATTGTTGTCAGTACTTATATTTTAGGTGAAAAATGCTTTCTATTATGGCTTAAATTTGTAGTCTTTGATTAGGTTAACTACACATGAGACTATATTGTCTATACAAGTAACGTTCAGAACAAGTTTTATATATTTCCATCTTTCATTTTCTTCCACTGATAACGATGACTGACAATAATTTCAGTAAACTATATCGACTCTAAGAATACATGAAGATCGCTGTCAACAGTTAGAAAAGGTAGGTAAAAGTGGAAATATATGTAGGTAAAAGTGGATGGTCGAGTTGAACCATATATGTAGGTAAACTGAAACCAGTAAGAAAATGCATCCAAATCTGGATTGTGAAGAAACCCATAAATGCAAGCAAAGCAGTAGTTCATCTGCCTCTTTGATAATGGAGTTCTTATTCAAATTATCATCCAATTAGAAACGAACTTTAATCTGGAGCCTTGTTAAAGCTTCGAACCTATATTCCTATGCATTTTTACAGTTCATGTGTAGGTGAAATGGTTTTAGTTATTGACTTTGGCTTTTAGCATTGACAAGCTGACCTTTAAATAAGTATTTAGGTTCGGGTAAACACTATTTCTTTGGAAACAGAAACATAACTACCTACCTTGATAGGAAATCATGGTTAAATAATTGGTGTACAAACTTAATTTGAACAAATGCTTACCCAAACGTTCGAGAATGGAACTTGTACTAGCCCGATAGCCTGTTGATTTTGGTTGGTTATTTTTCATAAAGGAAATGATATTAGAAGACAGATAAATTTAGCAACAGAACAAGAAGAATACTGACAAGCACCAACATATAGTTTGATTTAGTTAGATCAAGTGCAATTTGGTCAGTGTCAAAAGCTTGACTTAGGAGCCAAGCCAAATTACAAAAAGAAGTCTAGTTATTCTTAGCTACATAACTTGTGACTCTACTCATGATCTTGACTACATAAATTTTTGTTGGGATTTCTTTCTTCCTTTAAAGACAAGCTTTAGGAATTAGTTAAAATTTTCATACTACACGAAATGTGCAACCTAAAATGGAAATGGCATCGCAATGGAGTGAAAGAATGTCGTTTTCAATGCCTTTCTTTTTCGTGTTTAATTTATATATATGTATAGTTATATTCTTCCCTTAGATTTACTACTTTTGGGACGGTGACATGGTGTTGTTTGATTGGGGATAAATTTAATTTTATATATGATAAAACACATGGAAAATGGAACATTTGTTAATTACTGTCATTTCATATATTGATTATGCAAACCTAAAGTGCTATAAATCAATTTTATACATCCAATGAGCAAGACATGAAGTGAGATTAGAGATTCTATAAATAGTAAACTCAAAATTTGATAGTACAGACTGAGAGCCAAAGCAGAATGGTAAGATCACCATGTTGTAATGATAATGGCCTGAAGAAAGGACCTTGGACGCCCGAAGAAGATGAGAAGCTTGTTTTATACATCAATCAATATGGCCATGCTAGTTGGAGAGCTCTTCCTAAGCTTGCAGGTCTTAAACAAAATTCACACTCTTGGTCTCTATCTCTTTACTTTTTCTTTTTTTTTGGCTCATTTTTTGTTGTTGTCTATTTTTCAGGTCTTAATAGATGTGGCAAGAGTTGTAGATTGAGATGGACTAATTACTTGAGGCCTGATATAAAGAGGGGCAAGTTCTCTGAAGATGAAGAACAAACAATCCTTCATCTCCATTCCTTCCTCGGAAACAAGTAATATATCTTGTCTTATACATTTTGATTGTCTGATATGATAATTATTTTGCTTTCTTTGATTTGCTAGATGGTCAGAAATTGCGACGCACTTACCAGGAAGGACAGATAATGAAATTAAGAACTTTTGGAACACAAATTTGAAGAAGAAGCTGATTAAAATGGGATTGGATCCAATGACCCACCAGCCAATAACTGACCTTTTTTCCACCTTACCCCAACTCTTAGCTCTGGTTAATGGTGATTTCTCATTACAAGCAGAGGCTGCTCAGTTTGCTAAGCTTCAGTACTTACAAAACCTAGTGCAGTCTGCAGCTTTGATGCCCACAAGCTTTTATGGCCAAATTGGTGTCCCAACAAACATGGGGGAACTCAATGTCATTAAAGAAAACCCGTCTTTAACAGGTCCATCACAGTTCGAAAATCAACACTCAGTTAGCCTTGGAAATGCTACTTCTCATGCTCAACCACTACCTATGGGTTTTCAAACATGTTTGGCTGAGACAGGCCGTGATTCTGACTCTACAATGGTGAACCATGGACCCTCCATTCCAGTAGGTATGTCTGTTGGAGATGGTAGCAACAGCTCTAGTTATGGTGAAGGAGTTGCATATTGGCCAGAACTCTACTTGGAGGATCCTATTATGCATGCAGTGTCTTAGTTGATAACTGATGCAGTTTTTGGGTCTTGAATTTTACAGAAACATCCATGGTAGTGTATATGATTAATTTGGGTGTACAGGTCCAGAACTTAATTTTAGCAGCATTTTGGCTAGAGATTTTGTCACTACTTTGTGTGATTTAGTCTGTGTTATAGAGCACAATGGGGTGATTGTTGAATAAAGAATGTGAATTTTTATATCTTAGTACCATGAATTTTGGAGACGTACAACAAACCCGTATCACAACCTCGATTCTTAATATCTAATTCTTATAATTTTAATAATTTAGCATTTCCACTCTCGTTTACGCTCACAATTCGTGTAACTATGGTTTATATTACCCTTTGACTAGCATTGCACCAGTTCAATACGCACCGACAGTCAAAATGACGCGCGGATAGTTGAGATATATGTACAGAACAATTTATTAGTTTTTACTTTAGTTATATATTCTATTTTGTAAAATATCCATGATTTAAGACTCATTTTTTTTTATTTGTTTGCATTTAAATTATTACAATGGTCTATATGATTACTTGTCTGGATTGTAAACTACAGAAGTAAAAAATGTAAGCTGTGCAAACTTGTTTGTACTCGAATTGCCTGAAGTAGCTACCAACTAGGCATCCAATATATTTTTTATTGGATGAATAGTATAGTGCCAGTCAGAGCTAAGTTTACAAGAATGAAGCCTTGATCTGGAGAAATGTCTCCCTATGGTTCGGAATGTGCATCTGTCAAGCTTTTGATGCTCTCTGAGTTTTCTGGCTTATGTATCCGGAGAACGGAGCTGACCATTGTTGCAGCAATGGCTCCCATAATTGGGGCTACAAAAAATATCCAAAGATTCCTATATACTCCAGCAACAACAGCAGTGCCTAAACTCCTTGCCGGGTTCATGGAAGCTCCAGTGATCGGTCTGCAGAATAACATGTGTCAGTATGTGTACTTGCACAAGACCAAGCAATATGAACACTATCAGAAGTTAACTTATTTTATCCTGCAATCAAGACGTTAAAACAAAAAGTAGAGCCTACTGCAATCCGGGAGAAGTTTTTGTTCTGTTGTTATCAAAAGTTTAGTGTCAGTACCAGTCATTGAGCCATAAGCTTCTGACAGTTTTAATCTATTTGTTTTCATAATATAACCACAAGGAAGAGAGAATGCAATCTAGTTGCTTTAGCAATGGTTTTTTTAATGGTTGAACCAGAAACTGTCAGCATCAGTATAAATGTGATTATAAATGCCCATATGATAGCTTCAAGATCAGTGGTTAATCCAGTGTACTGAGTAATTGTTATAATCATGTCATTTTTTTCGTTGAACAGCAGCCTCAGTGATGCTCGCGAGCGTTGCACCTGCAAACTGAGACAAGACATATGCAGGCACCTGCATGACAATATACCAGGTAAGACTACTACACAAAATAGAACAAGGTGAACATATTTATAGGGGCATCTGAAAAATGTCTCACAAGCTTCCACGGAAATTTACTTGCTACGGCTAATGCAATGGTAACTGCAGGGTTGAAATGTGCATCAGAGACATGTCCAAGAACATAAACTAAAGACAGATGGAGTGGAGTTATCATTGAGAAGCACCACAACCAGCAAAAATAAAAATGTATGTGCCAATGAGCTCTGCAACAACCTTTTGGAAGGCAGATGGAGTGGAGAGTCATCATTGAGTAGGCATTCTCGAGAACCATTATGTCCGGCATTTGGAAATTCAAGTTCAGTAGGAATCCCGATATTGATTGATGATGAGTTAGCCATTATAGTAGAGTTCTAGTGCAATGCAAGTGGCTAAATTGAGCTTAGCTTTCCAGCTGACACTTTAATATCAGATTAACATGTTTGTCTCGACCACAAACACTAATGCAGCTAATAACACTGGTGTGTGTTGGGGCCTATTTTTAGACGGAAGAGATAGAAAGAAATATTTTGTTTATTGATTTTTTTGGATGATACAATCTCAAGATTACAAGGCCTTTTATAGATGGCCACGTGACTCTTGGTTGGATACACGAC
>JAYMTC010000991.1:0-10126 GCA_036897605.1 Melianthus villosus
ACTCCTCATGATGGCTCCACTCCGACACTTCGGCGCCCCACGCTCCTAGGCCAACTTCCGTGCATTGCGTGCCTCGATTCTCCTCAAGGTTTCCACCGAGCTCCTATGCTCGACGCAAAGTTGGAATCATGTCCAGCACCGTGTCACAAGGCTTGGACCATTGCAAATGGGCTCCGACGGTGTTTAAGGCGCTTGCCTTTCTTGCCTCACCGTGCCTGAACCTTCCCAATGCGCTAAACCTCTGCCTCGTCTCCGACCATGGCGTGCGCCTTTGAGGGTTTTTGACAACTATGGTATTAAGTAAGGATAGTTTGAGTAGTTCCTAAACGAGGTAATCTTAGATTTGTGGTTATAAATATACGGCTATGTCATTATACGGCTATGTCATTGTATCAAGAAAATTGAGTTGTGGCGATGTGCTTAATGAATATATAGAGATATTCTCATGAAGGTAGACTTATCTCAAACTACGTAAAAAAACAGTAGCTGGCGTGGAGTAGGTGCTGCAAGAACAACAACCGACAAAGATGCTGCAAAAGATGGCATATGATGGGGTTGCTGCAACAAGCAGCAGTCGTTGGAGGTACTGCAATGGGCGGCTACTAGCGGAGGAATATCCATATAAACACCCAATTCATATAAAGACCAACCGCAGTTTGCAGCACAAGAGAAAAACCCGAAGACCTCATCTTCGTAATTAGCAAAAAGGATAATCAATCTTATAATATTGAGTAAAACCTTTTGCGATCAATCTCGTATCTCTCAATATGCTCATCAGTTTTATATTTGACTGCAAAAATCCATCTCTGACTAGCTATCTTCGTTCTATATGGGAGTGTGACCAAACTCTAAGTATCATTATTCTAAGACATTCATCTCATCAATCTTTGCTCATTTCAATTCAGGAATATTAAATACATCCTACCATCTTTGAAGAAAATATAGAAGACAAAGTAGAAATAAAAGAATAATAATTATAAGATAATTTAAAATAAGACACATATTTAGATATTAGATAAAGTTAGAATTAAAAAATTAACCAGTCACATTCTCACGTGTCATATTGTTTATATCATTTTGTGAGTCGTCAGGTTGAACTTGAAGTGTAAGATTGTTCTCTATTTTGTTTGTATAATTTAACAAAACACTATACCAAGTTGAACATGATCATTTGTTTCGGGAAGAAATCAAACAACAATTTCTTGGGGTTCTACGGATTTCCATAGCTAATTAATAACATCACAAATGGAATGTTTTACATAGAAAATTAATAAATAGAATATTGACATAGAATGAATTGGGTATATTGATTAAATAAAAAAACAAATATCAAGTCATCATAGCTCTGAACTCATCGAAGCTTAAAACTCCATCACCATTCAGATCAAAAGCCCTAATCATGGCTTTGCAATCCTCCACCGACTTCGATTCTCCCAACCGACTCAACATCCTCCTTAAGCTCACCGCCGTGATGCACCCCGTCCCCTCCATCTCGTACATCTCAAACGCCTTTTTCAGTTCACTCTTCTTCTCCTCCTCCTCCTCTTCGCTTCCTGCCATCAGCTTCTCGAACTCCTCAAATCCGAGCAATCCGTCTCCATCCAAATCCGAACACCTCACTGCCGCTTCCGCCTCCTCCGTCGACAGGTTTCCCCCCACTGTTCTCACACAGCTCCGTAACTCCGCCGGCGATATCTTCCCATCGCCGTTCTCGTCGAAGTAATCGAACACCGCTTGGATCGAAACCGAAACGTCAGATTCCGTCGTTGAAAGAGATCGTCTCTCTCCTTTCCTCGGAGATAACTTGCATCGCAGCTTGCCGATAGCCGATTTTGGTGATTTTGCTTCCATTGTGGAAAAGTAAGTGAATCTTGAAGTTGAAATGAAGGTTGTTGATGAATGCAGTTATGGTTTGTGAATATTTATATGTTGAGAACTTGGAGAGTGTAGGAGACGTACGGAACTAGATATGGTTAAGCGCCAGTTGTTCGAAAGCCACAGGAAGTTCAGTGGTTACGGCGCGTGAGAGGAAGCTTCATGAGGGAGAAGACTGAACCGATTACTGGGGGGTATTTTGGTAATTCACAAGGGGCAGGATAGAGGCACTCATTTCTAACGAATAGTTGTTTTTGAAAAAAAAATGTGAAGTTTTACATTTTTATTTTTTATATTTTAAATGTTAATAATTGTTAGAAATTGTTCACTAATTTTTTTTTTTAATTTTGTCAAAATTTATATGGAGAATTAATTAACAAAGAGGGAATATTTTTTAAGGGAAAACTTTTGTATTTAAATTTTTTTTTCAAAGGGACATATTACAAATTTGAAAATGGACAACTTCTCGAGCCAAGGTGTATAAAATTTTATGTCAATTCTTTTTTCCCTTTTATTTGATTATTAGTTGAAATTTTAAATGCATTTAAAATCTATGGAATTCATTAAGTTATATTCACTACTTGAAATTAACATAAATCACACATGCATATATGTGTAACAATTATTTATGTCGCGCCTAAGAGTAAATACAATTACGTATTTCATAATAGCCCACATGAAATTATTCATCTTGCAATTTAATTAAATAAAAATTGACCAGAAAATTTTGCTTTCAAATTTTATATTATCTTATAAAGTGTTTGATATATAATTAGGAGGAGTAATTTTGCCGAAGTCAAAGTATATGAATTTCTTGATTTTAAATAACTTATATTTCTTGTTAAATCAAATTACTTCTTTTCTCGATGAAATTTGGAGAAATATATAATTTAGGAGTAGTAAATGATAATATAACATACTTAAAATTTATAGGGATTTCGACTAAACATTTAAAACACGTTTATAAATGAATTTAAATTATTTTTTATTAAATAGAATTACTTATGAAATTTGGAGAAATATGTAATAAAGAGTGGTAATTAATAGCGCGACACATTTAAAGTATGTACGAGTTTCAGCTAAATGAGTTTAGGATCTAAACAGATATGACTCATTTTAAGACACGTTTATAAATGAATTTAAATGGGTAGATTAGTATATAATTTCATGTAGTAAACATATTTAAATATATTTTTCAAGACTTGTTTGAACTCATTTAAGATTAATATAAACATGTTAAGAACTATATATACCTATTTAAAACATGTTTAAACATAATTGAGATCGTATTCGTGTATATTTTAGATACACGACAGACACATTTAATAAATGTGTCTAAACATATCGTTTTTGTGTACACGTTTAATAAACACGTCATATACGAATTTTGAGTTTATGATACGTCTAATAAACATATTGTGTATGGCTTTAGTAAATTTTAACACGAAATATGATAAAATATGAAACGAACCCATAGGATAACACGTTTTACCGTTCATTGGAATTCAAGTTCTTTTTCTCTATTATTAAAATATAATTTCTGACGAATCTAAACTGTCAATCATTTTTCTTGAATTAGTCTCATCTTATCCGTACTTTTCTCTCATCTGGGCCCATACAATTGTTTTTCCAGTTCAATTACTTCTCCATCATGAGTGATGTCACTTCGTTCTTTTTTTTTTTTTTTCAAACACAAACTTTCAATTTCATATAAAAACAAAGGAGTTTCGCACTTACTGCTTCAAATATAGCAATTTCAATGCTACATTCATAGGTATCATTAAGGATTTCATTTTAGTTCCTCCCTATTATACGTCAACTCTATTTCATACAACACTAAATTAGACATTATATATCATCATATTCAAGTTATATCCTTTAAATAGTTTCCTATTTTCACTCTCACAATTTAATGAGATTGGAGATATATAGCATTAATGAAATTGGGATATACAATAATTTATTCTATATTTCTATTTATTTTCACTTAACGTATAATAATTAAATAGGCCAATAAGAAACTAGTAAGAGACAAACACTTTAATTAGGTTTAATCCTAACTCACCGGAGACCAAAACTTATTAAACAGACTATACAAAAAAAAAAACATTTATGAAATTGGGGATATATAATAATTTATTCTATATAACTATTTATTTTTACTTAACATTTAATAATTAAATAGACTACTAAGAAACTAATAAGAAACAAACACTTTAATAAGTTTAATCCTAACTCTCCACGTAGAGAGCAAAACTTATCCACTTAACAAGACTATAAAAAAAATTTATTTAAATACTATATCTAAAGATATATTAGCGATATTTTTACCAAATAATTATCTCAATTTTTCTCATTTATTTAATTTCAAATAAAAATGTATTTTAGAAAGAATGGCAAAAGCACAATCAAGGGCCACGCATGCATATATTACATAAATTTTTTTTTCATTTTCACATATTTACTATGAAGTTTTGTGATTGCCCTTGCAATCAAAATGAACTAGAAATTGCTAACAAGATCACACAGGCATAGTCATCCCTTGTCCATTAATCATTTCGACACCATATTTGAGAGCATCTTCCGGCTTTTATATGCTACTAGTATATAAGCCTTAACAAGCTCCTCCTTGATCATAAACAGTACTGAAGCTGCAAAAACACTCTGTACTATCTTTGTGCCCATCCCTTTGTAAAACCCACGAATTCCCTCGTATCGGACCATTTTAATTATTGCATCAAGAGTACCTGATATAGAAGACAGCATTTTAGCACATTACTAATATGGAATCACAGATGTCGAATATAGACAACCTTCATACAGATCAAGGTATGTCTTTGGAGTACGCTCGTTAGAAACGTGGTCGGTTCAAATAAACTAGGACAACAAACAACTATCCGGTATGAACAAGAAAGTCTTATCACACTTACTGCTAAGCATGTAAATGACAGAGCAACTTAATCAATTAGATAAGAAAGTAGCATAGAAAAGAAGACAGATGCACGTTTACCACCAATATAAAATTTTGAATGTAAAAAGTTACTATTTCTCTGCATGTGGTTACAAAATATCCCAAAAATCAAGAGAAAAAGGCATGAAACAAATTTAAACTCTACTTTATCATTATATTCAGGAGCGCTTATTGGAATATCTGAAAAATGAAAGCATAAAAAATTTAGTAGTCAAACATACTCAATAATTCCTGTTACGGAGCTCAGACATATAACACATCACAATGAAAACTCGTGAATTAAGGGATGTACTTTATTGTCATCCCAGTCTTCCCATCTCAAATCTTCCATTCATCAAATCCTAGAATACTGAGTGTCGTCCACAACGACTTGGTAACTCAATTCCCAATTTTTCCTACTCACTCTGCATCCTTCGCATCCTATAAATCCAATTCCGAGTGATTGGTCTACTAATGCTTTATACAATTAAATAACCTACTGCTTTCCAAAGTATTACTCTACAAATAGTAGACAAAACCTAATTATCTTCTATAACCTAGATTTTAATTTAGAAAAGAGACTACTATTGTGAAGCACTATAACTGAATTATAAAATTTGATACATCTTCCAATTTTGTATAAATGAAATACTAATTTCTAAAGTTTTCTCGTAACAATTTATTGGACAACACACGAATACAGTCTAAGACGACTTGTTAATTGTATACTGGAGAGGAGTTGCATAACCATTTCCCCGAATCATGAAACCTAACTGATTCACAAAAGAACACTTCCTAATAGGCTGAATGGATCTCCAGTTCAAAGTTGAATTTACCTTTTACAATGATCGACCCACGAGTGAATTGACAATGCTCGATATAATCTCCCTTTCACTTTGCATTTATCATCTTTTCTATAACTTCAATAATACCTTATAGATGATAGAAGAACTTTTAAGATATCCAGGATGTACATGCTTAAAATGATCTTCTGAAGCTTCTAATGCTAACAGAAACCACACTGGAGATCCAAATCCTTTTTCGAACTTCCTTGCTGTCATGCTTAATATTTGCACCTAAAACTAATATTCACTTCACTTTGCCTAAACCCAAGGTGTATCAAGATATGACCACTTATGAATTTAATTTCATACAGGAAACTATTCTATGAGAAAATTTTGAATCCATTCCTTTCAGATTTTGATCGGTCTTGGTTTGACATGGTTTAGGCGTTACTGGTTCCGGAAGAATTAATATCTCCATTAGCTAAACCCTTTGTTACCCTGCCTTCATATTTTGTTTGTACACAATCAGAGGCCTAGAAAACGATAAGATATCTTTAGTATCCTTATTTAAAGCAGCAGACTCATTCTCCAATACTTGGCTAGTCCCACTTGAATAAGAAAAGCATGTGTGACATATCAACTGAGATAATTTGGAGGATGTTGAAAGACCGAATACTGGCAAGAATTTGACTCATCCACCGCAGTTTAAATTCTAGGACAACTGACATTGACCCAACATTTCAGGTTTACAAATCATATATACATGCAACTACAAATCCTTGTTGTAAAAAAAATTTCAATCATTTAGAAAGTGATGACTTATAATATGTTATTATCCAGATGAAAACCAAGAACAAAATATAATGAGGGAGAATGGTGTCATAAAATAAAGAAACATCTAATATTTCCTCAATTTAAAGGCCAAGAAATGATTGAGCAATATAATGACAAGGATAAAATAAGTTATCCAGATGAAAACCAAATACAAATATAATGAGGGGAGAATGATGTCAGAAAATAAAATAGCATCTAATATTTCCTCGATTAGAAGGAACAAGAAATAATTGAGCAATATAACGACAAGATGAGAAAGACGATTCGTAAACTCTAAACACGATAGTAATGACAAGATCAAATGTATCTAGAGCAAACCTGAGTATCTAAGAGAAATATTCCCACCAATATCCTGTTTTGCTTGAAGCCTTGACTGCAAGGAATTAAACGCAACATATTTAAAGAAAGGCTTCAACATGATGCATGTAACATGCATTGCATGACTGCAAAAGAAGATGATTAGATGGATCACTGACAGATGCACTACCACATATTACTGCAAGCTGATGAGGTGATATAGAAAGCTGGTTTCTTCGGATTTTAGATCATATTGAACTTTTTTTATAAATGAAGCTGCTGGAACTAAAAGAATAGATGCATTGAGACTCCTATTTCCTTCTATCAAGTCTGAAAGGTACTTGTCCGAGTGGATTAAACATAACATCAGCTTTTACATGCTGGTGATGCTCAGAAGAGAAAAAGTAACATGACTGGTTGAAATTTGTATATGATGTCAAAAGCAGAATAAAAAAAATGTGGGACAGAATAAAAAAAGCAGAATATAAGTTTGAAGAAGGAATAACAGAAAGGCAAGAAATCTGAATTTACAGAATTAGATGACTGCATAAAAGTCAAATCCAAAAAAATCCACTAGTTGCATCTCTATAGTTTTGTTACATCAAATATATACTGGGAAGTATCATCCAGTTGCAGTCATAGCATAAATCTCCTTTAAAAATGGTAAAGTATTTGGAGAACACATTTTTTGCATTTCTCTTACATTTCATTTCTTAGTGATGAATATTGAAAAGAAAAATAGAACACTTCTAGAGACTCTAATATTAGTGACAGTATCAGCAGATCCCTCTATTATGAATAATTTGGTTTATTAAACTAAACAAGTCATCGGTTACTGAAAAAAAAAACAAATAGTAAAAGAGGCATTTACTAGGCTTATTTGATTTAGATCTTTGGCTTGAATAACTGAACAATATCCATCAACAATATATGATGTGAAATTGTAACATATGTAATGGTCCGGAGTTTATTAAAAAAATCAAACATGACAAACAATGTGTAAACATAATCTCATATTGAATAATTAATACAAAATAAAGCTACAAGATTCTCAAAGAGATTCACAAACCAAACCTTTATTGAGGGATGCTTTCACAAAGGATAACATAATAAAATATAACATCTTTGGGAAAGTAACCAAGCAAACCCTCGTGAATTTTACCTTGACAACTAATAAAGGGTATGTTGAGACAGTAGCTCCAAGTTTCGCTAGTGCCCCCAATAAAAAAACCTATTTCCATAGGAGAGATGAAAACAGAGAATTTATGAATTCATGCAAGACCATAATCTGGAAATCTCGGATCTTAATAAGTGAGCACTGGGGGAACAAGGAAACTAAAGGACAGATGCGTAGATTAACATGTCAAAACCAACTTCTGTTGCCACATTCAACTATTTTCATCTTTACCAATAATCAGAACATCCTACATCACCGTATCTCCAACAAACAAAAGGTATGACATGCATTCAGAGAGGTCTCATAAAGTGATAGAATGACCAAATAACTACAGCACACCAATAAGGTGGTTTCCGTCCTACAATCACTTAATAGGTGCCTTATACCTCCAATGCTGTCACATTTTTCATTCTTTGCTTGTTGGCAGCACGTTTTGCCCTTATATGCTTAAATGAGGTCTCGTATATCATGAACTGAATTGATGGATTGCATACCTGCCATCCATATCTCCCTATTTATATTACAGGTACCCCAAAAATTATATTTGAAAATGACTGACGTATAAAAAAATGGCTCACCATAATTAGTGTTGGGATAATGCCTTTCCAGAATCCAGTAATTCCTGCTTCATTATAAACCTCTCTTGCCTACAACAATTTATAACTGAATAACATAAGAATTTCAAAGGAAAAAAAATCAACATCAAAAGAATGATCACACGGCCTCGTAATCACAACTCAAAATTGTATTATGGGTTCATAGGACAGAATGCTCCATATATTTGTCAAGGAAGATCATGGATGGAAGCCATGTTGCTCAAGTCACAGTGGAATGTACGATTAACCATAAAAGCAAGTAGGAACGGATACCAACCGCATGCAGAGTTCCATATGGACAGGCCTTAATTGAATCAAATTCATTCAATTTGACTTGTAAAGTAGAATCAATCAACCCACTTTCTGAAGCTTCCGTCAGTAAAGCTTCCCTCTTTGTTTCCATGATTTTTCTTTCAGCTTGAGTATGAGTCTGAAATAATAATAAAAAGTTATTATGAGTTGTAAAGCATATATGATTACTCCCAACTCAACCATAAAATAACTGTTAGACCACTCAAACTCAAAGTCCATCAAGATATGCTCTAGCATGCAAGTAAGAAAGTAAGAATAAAACTGATGTCGGACAAATTATGCTAATGATCGAAAAGGAAACATCTCTCCACAAATAAATGTGGAATTATAAGTTTGAAAGCACTCAGATTTTAAAACACATTGCATTTTACAGTGTTGATTCAAATAATTAAAAAAGTGAGAAGAAATTGAAAAATGATCAACACACAACATATACTTGAATAACCAGAATTACCTGCATTCGAGTTACGAGAACCCATATGGGGATTGTCAGTAACACATTCAAGGACCTGTGAGATAAGTCAATTGTGATAAGGTTTAACCTCTTCATCAAAATTGACAAAATAATCTATCAAAAGCAAGTTTATTATAAATTCAATGAACTGATTACCCTGCAATAGCAGCAACAACAAGCCAAGAAAACATGCCTACAGTCCCATCTCCCTGCCCCTTCTTTTTACGGGAAGCAGCAATTTCCTCAGCCTTGTTTTTGAAAACTTGATAAAAGTAGTAATAAACACCCTAGCATAATCATCACAAATAGGGGAAAGCATAATAAAACTACAAAATCACCCTCAAAACAGATAAAAGTTAAAATTATAAAACATGAACAGATCAATCAGCAATAAAACAGAATAGAACCTGAGAAGCAGCAGTGCCAATCAGAGAAGGCTTAAGGCCACTGTAAAGACCACCCCAGCCTTCAGTTCTGATGAGATGTACCATCTGATAGAGAGTACCACCGGCAGGAGGAGGGCGATTGGGCTGTGTCCCGTCGGGATTAAGAATGCCTTTCTTCGCAACTCTCTCTGTTTGTTGACGCGTATTGACCTAGAAGAAATCTTAGCCATGGCAGAGGGAATTAGGTTAAACAATTCTTTGGTGGTGTTGTAATAGGTGAAAATGAGTTACCGTTTGGAGAGGATAAGTGATGACTTGAGCGATAATGCCGCCGCCGGCTCCGGCCAAACCATTGGCGACTGCGTTAGACATCTCTATCTCCCTCTTCCTCCCCTGATTGGACTCTTCTCACCCTTCTATACCTTCTTTGAGAAATTCTAACTAACGGGTGAGTTACAAG
>JAYMTC010000992.1:0-10123 GCA_036897605.1 Melianthus villosus
AGGAAATAAAATATAACAAAGAAAATTAACATATATATATATATATATATTTTTTTTTTTTTAAATCAAATGTTTTTCCTTCCTGTATTGAAGATATTATATATTGGAGATAAGATTAATTATGTTCAGAGAATTAAGCGATAAAATTAAACCTCTCCACTCTATGATCGAATTTTTGTTTTGGGTCAAAAATTATTTGAAGAGTAACTCGTTTACTAGTGAGTCGGCGCGATTTACTAAAAAAAAATAATAAAAAGAAAAGGAAAAAGTACGGACGCCAAGATTTATTAAACTGTGTTAGATCATTTTCAAAATAAAATGTTTTAAATATAAGGGTTAATTCAGTTTTATAGTTTCACTCAACTTATCAAATCAAGTTTTCGGATTAAGGGTTAAATATTGAATTTTGAAGTTGGACACCGTGAATTTTTTTTAACTCCGTTAATTCACGTCTCCAAGAAGATCTATTTTATTTTTAATATGAGACGGGAGCAATTAAAAATAAATAAAAGAATGGTTAGAATTAGAGTTAAATGGGGTAAACAGTTGGACAAGACAGAAGAGGTTTACCTTACCCGTCGCGTCGCCGTGGGTGGGCCACCACTAGCATAACTCCGGCGTAGGGATTACTGTTTGACTTGTTCTGCTTGAATTGCTATTTTAAGAGAAGACTACGACCACTTACTGCAACACCTACTTCTCCTTTTGCTTACCTTCCGCCTACCTATTAGCCTGCCAAACTTTTCATTTTTCTGTCCTGTTCTATTCGGTTCCTATCAAAATTATTAAATTTATCATATTTATTATTGAGCATGTTATAGTATAATATATTTATAAAACATACATAAAAGAAGACATGTTTAATAAATTGATTATTTCTTATATCCATAACACTAACTCCATCGTTAATTATTTTCAATTTTAAAATTTTAATAGTTGAAATGAACTATTAATAAATATAAATTTAAAATTTATGTATATAATACTGCATAAAATTCAAATAAGCAATCGTATGAGCCATAATTAATGAGAGTACTGGATAAGAAAAATTGTCTTAAATAACAAAGATAAATCGTACAATTTTGTCAATTATTAATTGAATTAGCAAAAAAAAAAAGAAAATAGGTTGCGAGGTCAGAGGAGGGGTGGATCAGAAAAATAAAAAAAAAAAAAAAAAAAGCAAAGTTGATATTACATTAATGAGAGGGAGAAGAATAGGAGAATTTAACAGTATTAAAAGGAAATGACTTATGGGGCAGGACGATGCTGCTACTGCTACTGCTTTGAATTCGACTACTCCATCATCTCAAAACAAATTTACCACCCAACGCCTCTTAAATACCTTCTTTCTTTCTACTGCAAAGTCAACTCCTACTCGTCTTATCTAAATTAATATTACGTCGTGTGATATATATTAACTAAAATTTAAATAAAAAATAGGTGTAATAAATTAATTAAAATTAGTCATTAAATACGAGGTATACCTTTCGAATTAATTTTTTGGGATTTTTTATTAAAAAGTACTATATATCAAATGCAGACCTGCATTAAACATTCTCTCAAAAAAAGTATTCGTCAATTAACGATTGAAAAATAAGTACAAATTTTTAAAACAAAATATTTTCAAATCTAAATGTTTAAGGTTTTTCTATAACAATATAATAATATTATTTTTATATTATTTTTAGTGCATAATTTTCCATGCTTTATTACCTTCGATCATGGAGAAAATTCTAAAAGGCTTTATTTTTTAAGTATATTTTGTTTCTTCAGTTATTTTATAATGATTAAATTATAAAATATAAATATTTTTTATTAGAAAGTGATTAATAATTATTTAATGAATGAGACATTTTTTTTCCTTGTTTCAACATTTTTGTTATTAACCATAGGAAAAAATGTTTGTGTATAATTTATTTGGAAAAAAATACATAAATGGGAATAATTTTATTTTACTGTGTAATATAGTATGTCTATGATAAATTCAATGCTACAGGCAACACAAAATACCCTAAATCATTATCGACATTTTTGTCTTTTCATACACATGACAGACATGTATACTAATATAGAATATAGAATATAGACGACATCTTATAATTATTCAACTTTGAAATCAATCAATGGTGTATTATTGTACATCTTCTTAAACACACAATCAATCTAATAAAGTAGGAGACAATGCCATTTCGCAATTTTGTCTATATTTCTGCCATTTTGAGCTCGATTTCGTGTGATATGATCTAATGAACATGATACATTAGTTGAGCATAAGCAAATCCAAATCCGTCCAGTTATATTATGAAAGAAAATGGAAAATTTAAATTTATTGTTAAATTAATTATTGAAGTAAAGTAAATATATATTAACGATCTTTTTACTAAAATAATAAAATTATATATTTAACAATATTATTTATCATGTATATAGAAAATTAATCAAGCTAATTATAGTTTAGAATATAAAAAAATGTTTGAATACTATTATTGATATATAAAGTTTCATGTTTATTACTGATATAATAAAA
The DNA here is from genome assembly GCA_036897605.1 of Melianthus villosus. Lineage (NCBI taxonomy): Eukaryota > Viridiplantae > Streptophyta > Magnoliopsida > Geraniales > Francoaceae > Melianthus > Melianthus villosus. Next base: position 2,528 of record JAYMTC010000992.1, read on the forward strand.
TTATCATGAACTTTAAGTGAATTTATAGTTTTCAAATAAACCTCTAATAATTTTGAAAAAAATTATATTAATTCATTAATTATTGAGTCAAATCTTTGGAACTTAGAAAAACTTATTATACAAATGTTATAGAAAAAGGACTATGTAGACTAGACATATTAGACACTTTTAATGAAATGATGTGTTTTAATAATAACATAATTTATTAAACATATTTTCACACCTTCTAGTAAGTGAATCGGTCCCAAAATAATATTTGATTTAATAATTAAAACTTTAATTATGAAGTCAGAAGGAGTCAATTATATGGTTCCACGTTCCGAATATAATTAATATTATTTTTAATACAAGATAAAAACACTGTATGGTTTATAAAAAATAAAAAAATTAATAGCATGACTTTAGTTTGTATCATCTGGATCAATTATAAAAGAAATTTTAATTTTGAATTTTGTCATGCTTAAATAAAATAAAGTGGTGTTAAATAAAATGAACGGATTTGAAAAATTATTTTATTTGTATACTCTAATTTTAAATATTAAAAATAATATGCTTTAATAAACTTGCATTTGTTTTTTTTCCATCTTAGGTTTTCTTATTTACTAATAAAATACATAAATTAAACAACATTCATTTATCTTTAATTAAATAAAGTACAAAAAAGTGATCTAGTGTGATCCAAATTCCTTTTCTCCAAAACTAATCTATCATGAATTATTGTCAAACAGCGATGGGAGATAAATAACAAAAAGGAAGGCAATAAATAAGCAAACATGTTAATGTTCCTAGGATACAGAGCTCTGCTAAAAACCCCCAACCTTTTCCACTTTTTGCATTTTACCTTCCTGGATCATCACTTCTCATTTCTCCCCAACCCAAATCCATATCTGTTTCTTTATCACTCTTTAATTTAATGGCATTTCCACAACAAACCCATCTCTTCTCCCTCTTAATAATCCCTTTCATTTCCTTCTTATAAACCCAACTATCTTCTTCAATTCTAAACCCCACAGACCAGAGCAATAACAACAATAATATGGAGGTTCGATCTAGACGAGCCAGAGAGACTAGCCCCGACAGAGCCAAACTCATTATCCAACCCAGACCCAATTCACTCAGAAAAGTTCAAGTTGTTTATTACTTAACTCGTAATGGCCAACTTGAACATCCGCATTACACTGAAGTTACTCATTTAGCTACTCAACACCTTCGTCTCAAAGGTAAACAATTTCATTACCTTATTTTAGTTGTTGTTGTTGTTGTTGTTGTTTATTTCAATGATGTTCTGTGTTGGGTTTCGTTTGTAGATGTTATGGATCGACTTATTGCCCTTAGAGGCAAAGCAATGCCTTCCCTTTACTCCTGGTCCTGTAAAAGGTCTCTTCTTCAAAAAAAGTTTAGTTTTTGACATTTATATGGTTCTTAAATGGGGTGTTTCTTGTTGCAGAAGCTATAGAAATGGTTATGTGTGGAATGATTTAACTGAAAATGATGTAATTTATCCATCCGAAGGAGCTGAGTATGTCCTCAAAGGATCAGAGTTGCTTGAGGGTTGCACTGGTTCGTTTTCTCCCTTCCAACCCACTTTCATCATTAATTTCTCGGTGGTCTGTGGATTTTAAGCTCTATTTCAATTTGCAGAGAAATTCCAACAGATAAATGTCAGCAATGCCAAATCAAAGCAAGCACCGAGTCGACTCAGAGAAACAGAGAAATACGAAAGCAACAGATTCGCAGAGCAGGAATATTACAACAATGGCGACGAGGAGTATGAAGAATACGAATATCTAGAAAAAACAAGCTGCACAAGCTCAACAACCCCACATTCTCGTTGCTCCAGAGGTGTCTCAACTGACGAGTTAGAAACTCAGAAAAACACGTCCGAGTTGACCCTCAACGACTCGTCCCCACCTTCAACCTCTCCACCCCTAGTCTCTGTTTCCAAACAGAGCAACATTAATCTTGGTAGCTCTAAACGATTTGAAGACGGTGACCCACTTTCCGGTACGCCGAGTCGGAACTCGGTGCTTCTTCAGCTAATCGCCTGCGGAGGCGGAGTTGCCGCCAGCAAAGCAAAAACAGTTCCGGTCATTAACCAAGCTTGTAATAGAAAGAGTGAAAGTCTTCAAAAAGTAGTATTGAGCAAAAATGCGGTGAAAGTTGAGGATGATATGAACATGATTAGGTATATGTCGGAGAATCCGAGGTTTGGGAATTTTCAATCGGAGGAGAAGGAGTATTTCAGTGGGAGTATAGTTGTTGAGGCCATGGCTGAGGCAGGTGGAACAGAGCCTGTATTGAAGAAGTCTAATTCTTACAATGAAGAGAGGTCAGTGGTGTAAATTTGTAAATATTGTTGGTTGTTATTGTTAATGATGTTGAATTTTGTTACCGTTGGTGATTTGAAAATGCAGGAGTTGTAAAGCTGTGTTGGGGGAAGCAATGGAAGTGGTAAAAAGAGAGGAGAAGGTGGGTAAAGGTAGAGGTAGATGTATTCCTTTGAAGAAGTCTTGTGGTGGGTTCTAAACAGACAAGAAAACTTAATTAGATTCTAATTCTAATTTAATGGTGCTTAAGTTGTAGAGATTTTGTATAATTATTATCAGAACTATATGACTACCTCTAATGGGAATGATTTTATTGCAAACTATAGCCTAATATTAAAAAACAAAAATATTTATATAAATATGTGAAAAAAAAAAACATAATAAGATTATAGATTATTAAAAATTACATTTGATAATGAATACTATAAATAAATTCTATATTAAATTGATTCATCGATTCAACCAGTAAATCAGTTCAAGATAGAAGTTTTTTTTTTATTATAGAAGGAATATTACAATAATAGAAGTTATTAATTAGCTGGATGAATATAGTAGTTATTAATAAGCTGGACATGTAATAGGAAATATATAGTTAATGTCTAGGGGTTATTTTTTTTTTGTTAATATATCCTCTTTATTCCAAACCTGTTAATATATTCGGAGGATTAGAAATCCCTAATTAACTATATTAACAATAATTTACAGTTATTTACAATTTTCTAATTTTCTTATTATTGTAATTAGGTAAAAGTTATACAATAATTAATACATCCTCGTTTCAGTTATTTTCAGGAATATAGAAGTTATATATTAATCTAACATATATTAATTGATGAATCAATTCAATATAGAAGTTACTTATTATTTTACTCAGTAATGTGATCTCATTTTTATAAATAAAAATATTAATATGAATAAATATAATAAATCAAAGATCATAAAAAATTAAAGAGTGAGATTAATGGTTCTGAACTAAACCGAATCAGATCACATAGTTTCATTTTAATGGTTCTAGTTTGAAATCAATAAAAAAAATAGCCAAACCAAATTAATGATTATCGTTTGGTTCTAACCAAAACCAATCGGCCAATAAACACTATATATAACCATTGTTGCCTGCACTAAACAATTAGACTAGTAAAGAACTTACTATTTAATCTTCATCGTGTATCATGACATTATAATTAACGTCCAAAGAAAAAATTAAATGATTATGTTCACGGAAGTACATAATAATCACACTAGATGCGACTGTTTATAACTTTATATACTACCCAGCCAACTTAACTTTGAGTACAAGCATCATGCAGACCGAATCAAAGAGAAACCATGTTGAATCATCAAACATACTGGATTAAATTTTAACGGCTCCACAGTTCGGTTCCTGGGTCTGCATAGCTTTATACTGATGTGAATGCTGCTGTGACTGTAATTGTTGGTGTTGCTTTTGTTGCAACTGGTATTTGTTAAGCTGGGTGGTCTGCTGATGCTGAGAAAGGAGGGTTGGGCGATTTATAGAAAGCTGCTGAGCCATGCAATTAGAGAGATGGGCCTCCCCCCCGAGCTCTGCGGCAACAACCTTTAAACGTTGGGTTTCAGCAGATAACGTCTCACTCAAAGCTGTTCATCACCCACCAAACAAACAGTTCGCTTTAGTTCATTACAGAAAATAACAACCAGTATCATAATAAATGTATATTGAAAACCAAAAATAGTATCATCAAATTCCTTTACAATTTACTTCTCTGCACCAATCAACAAGGTTACTGTTGAGAATGCTAAGGGAACAGCTTAGGCTCACAAGAAGATTATATATTTTTTTCCTCTAGGTTTTGTTCAAAAGAACAGTCCAATGCAAATTGAGGAAAAAAATAAGAATCTAGATATCTCATGGGAATAATAATCTGAAACCCCAGGGAACTCATATTCGAAAAAAACATTGGTTTGGCTAACAAAGAGGTAAATGGATGCGATGCAACTGCAAACCGAATACCCTTGTACATAGGTGATGTCAAAAGTCATACTTTAAAAGTAGAAAGTTACTCCATATGGTCCAAATTCTAGCAACCTGTCTCATGACTTAAGAAAGCAAAATCAAAGATTCAGATTGAAGGAAAACGCTTCACCATTATAGATTGCAGAGAATGGGTAGCCAGATAAGTTTTCAACTTTTTTCTAATACACAAAACATGGTCGCTATGGCATCCTATATATACAATTTTTGCCACTGTAAACAATGACAGGTTTGTTAAGAATTCTGTCAACATATGATAATGGCTAAAAGATGAGAGTGAGGAAATATTATAGAGAAAAAGCAGGTAATATAATAAACATTTTTTGCCGATCTCAGCTGCTAGAAGATCTTTCCAATGAAATCCCATGAAGAGTTGAAATAAATCAATTCCTCTATGACCTCAAACCAATTCATTTTCACCAATTTCTTTTCCCCGTAATTTACCAAGAGGGGTGCGGGTACATTCAGAATATAGGGGAAGTGCTATAACTGAGGAGCTCTTTTTGCGAGATCAGGTTTAATTTTATATAAAAGGATTAAATTATATGAGCTACGGAAACTTCCAAGTTAGGATTTCTTCACCACCTACAAAGATTTAAGGCATTAAAATAAAAGGACAACCAGCTGAGTTCCGCTATCAACTAATTATAATCATATAGCAAGCTATGTAATACTCCACGACCATTATTAAATGGGTCCAACACTTGAGGATGGTTTGTTTTGTTTTCTGGTGCACACATATGATAAAATCTGATCAAGAGACAAGAAGAATAAAATGAGATGGGAAATAAAAGCTACCATCTCTAAGTTGACCCTGCTGCTCCATGGCATTAAGGCGGAATTTGAACTCATTGTTCTGATTTCTAAGTCCCGCATACTCGTTCTGGACACAAGCCAAGATAAACATATTGAACATTAACGATAACAAAATGAAAGCCAAGTTGGAAAAGGAAAATGAGTGAGCAATATCAATAATGCGGAATACTTACCTGCAATGTCGTCACCTGGTACGATAATGTTTTTATTTCTGTCTGTAGAGTTTGCACTTTGTGCTCTAGTTCTGCAATGTACATCATCTTCCTCTCCTTGGAACGTGCGGCTGATTGACGATTGGCCAAAATCCTTTAATGAATACATCACAAATAAACAACGGCACGTAATTGTTTATAATTATGGAGAAACAAAAGAAAAAGCATAACACCTTTTGGCACGTTTTGGGTCAGATGATGCAATTTCAGAGAGCTTCTCATTTTCCACAACCTTTTTCAGTTCAGATCCACTAAACTCCCGATTCAAAAACTCCTTATTAGATTTAGATGTATTTCCATCCATTGAATCACTAGATGTCTGTTTAACCTTTTGTTCTCCTGAAGGCTGCTTCAGTAACTCATCATCAAATTTCAAATTTTCCAGGAAACTATCTACTGAGATACTCCTACGGTGTGTGGAGCAGGGACTAATATCTTTAGCTGCACTCCTTTTGAGCCCTTCCTTCTTATCTGTTAATAAATTCAACCCTCGACCGCAAACTGGATTTCCATTTTTGTGCCTTTCCACTTCATTATCACTGCTTTCCGCTCCATCCGTCCTCGCGCCACTGACTCTGGTATCCAAGTCCTTATCGTCAGTACTAGATGAATTCAATGCATTAATGTGGTCCCAATCCATGTATGCACTGACCAAGTCATCTACAGTCACTCCTTGACATTGCCTAACGCCCATCAATTCTACAGTATTTTTACCATTCCTATTATATTCAGGTTCATGCTTGACCAACTGAATCGGCTTCTTGGCACCATAACTCTCTCTTAACAATGACCCATCTGTGATACCGTAACTCTCAATAGGTATTAATTGGGGTGATGATTGAACCATAGGAGAAAATCCCAACGGAATGTCACTGTTGGAGCGCCGGTGTCCTTTATGAGGCGGAAAGTTCTCGGTAACCCCAAGTCTATAAGTAGTAGTTCTTGCAACAGATGAAGGATGTGATAGGACCAGAGAAGTACCAATTCTATTTTCCATTGACACATCTCTCAGCATATGCTCAGGATTCAAATTTTGCGAAGGCTCATGATAAGTGAGAGGGCTCAATGGGGGCAAGGAATCAAGTGAAAAAAAAGAGGGCTGTGACATAGACCTAGAATGGGAAGGCCCTGGGCTAAACTTAGACGATGCGCCAGGCTGAGAAGTAATTCCATGTGCCAATATTCTAGAATAAGGGGATAAAGGAGGGTGATTAGGGTGTGATGGAAGCACACAAGGTTTCTTATTCTCAAGACTCAAATCATGCAGACTTGCACCAACTTGAGAACAATTAAAAACGGGAACATCAACTTCGTTTCGTTGCTTTGAGATTGACGACAAAGAAGACGCACCAAATGTAGCTTGAAATCCACGCATGACAGCACCAGTATCATCCCTAAACTCCATTTTTAATCTTTGAACTTCAACTACTTGAATAAGTAATCACAAAACGAACTAGTAATACCTCATATATGCATCAAACAATCCCGTACTATAATCACTTAAACCTAGGAGTAAAATCCCAAATCCAGTTCAAAATCAAGAAAGACACGCATACATATAATTAGTACCTTAGCAGTATCAGTGCGATATCAGGGAGTGAGCTCGAACTTGAATTGCAATATAAACCCTAGAAGCGGTTCAGAGAAATGTTAAGGCGATGTTTCTTCTTCTTGGTGTTCGGATATTGTACATAAGGAATGATGGTTCGATAACCTGTTTCCTTTAAAACGCGTTTTTTATTTGAAGTAAGTAAATCACTAGAAACTATGGGTTCTAACGGTTTACCGTAAAACGTCGTAACTAATCCGAACTATACATGAATAGGAGCTTTGATTTGGCTTTGTTTTATTTTATTTTTGTCTAATTGTCCTTTAGATAAATAAATTAAAGATTATTTTATATGTTTATTGACACATTTTTAAACAGTTTTAATTCCTTCGTCACTCTTTCGTTTATTTACTCCGTGCGATCTCTCACGTGTAAATTTCTTATAATTTCTTTCAATTAATTAATTAATAAAAAACATTTCTAATAACTAAACATTTAAATAAAAGTAAGTTCAATTTTTTTTTTATCTATTTTTTATTTTTTATCTACTATCAAACTTTCAAAAAAAATAGTATACTACAATATGATAATAAATAGTAGTAAACAATATAATAATAAATGGTAATAAATATTTACTCAAAATTAATAATAATAATAATAATAATAATAATGTTTGTA
>JAYMTC010000993.1:0-10119 GCA_036897605.1 Melianthus villosus
TGGGTGTGAGAGGTTTGATAAGATCTAACATTGGTATCAGAGTTCATTTTACAATAACTCTTCGCTCACAAAGTCCGTAGATGATTTAGTTAGTATGTTGTATGCACACTAACTTGATGTTGACATATAGATCAATCTAGAAGAGTCTAATATTCATAGAAAATGTGTTTATGTTGTTTTTTCCTCCAACTTCGAATTTTGATGTGTGAGGGAAAGTTTATTAAATTATCCTACATTAATTATGAAAAAGACGCGTGCTTACTTAATAATGTGAAGAAATTATAAAATGATTGAAAATTAATCTAATTGAACCATTCGAAATGTCACTTGGACATAAATTTCAAGGTAATTTGAATTTGTGACCATACAAATCATTTAAGCTAGTTCCCTATACATACAAAACTATTAATGTTAGTGTGTTTATAAATTATAAATCCGTAAACTTATATCATAAATTCAAAGATGTTATGAATTTATGACGAGATTTCAATCCAAATCATTAATACATATTTATAAATCTGTGAACTTCATCACAAATTCCAAGATAAATAAATGAATCTGTGATAAGATTTCAATCCAAATCATTGCTGTTGTTCAAACTTCTTTGTACACATTTCCACTCCACTTCCTTCTTCTTTTTCACCTGCCTCACCAAAACAAAGTTTGAATTTTGCTATGCAAAACATCGGTAAAACCTCATCTTCCCGGTAAAAAATCGTCCGACCAATAAATTACAACTGATAGTACATTTTGAACTTCCACTACCCCACTTAGATTCTGCCACGTGAATTCAGTCCAACAATGAATATGGGGTTTGTGAAGTGGCAAAGAGTGATCAAAGTGCTGCATGACTATAGTGTATAGGAGCTGTACTGAATCACTATCCGTTTGCCTGCTAAAGGGCGTCAGCTATAAAAAGCAATCGAAAAACAGAGTGTGTTGATGCTTCTATAAACCAATTTTTGCAGCAATCAAAGCTGTTCTTCTGCTGCATTTTTTAAGCTTAGTTTTGAGGTAAAATAGAGGGATTTTATGGAGTACGACAGGATTCACAATGTTCAGGTACAACACAGTGTTTGTTTGCTTGTTTCTTTGAAACCCCAAATGAGCTTAAATCGAAGATTCACATGTCGTCTTTCTGGGGTTTTAATGATTTTTTGTCTTTTGGGTTTAAGGATTTCATGTTTTTTGTTTCCATAATGCTGGAATTTGGGGGTGTTCATTTGTATTTGGATTTCTGGGTTTTGAAGGTTATTGGCGGGGTTTTTGTTTCCCTTGTGTGTCATAATTATTATGTTTTTGTTTCATTTGTATCTGGATTTCTGGGTTTTTGTTTCCCTTGTTTATCATAATTATTATGTTTTGTTTTCTTTAAGTAAGCATGATGATGGATGTTCAAGGGAAATCATGGTCTTACTTGATTGATTGTATCCTTTTATTTGAATACGAAATATGTGGGTTTTACAATTTCTATAAGATATACCAAATCATTTCTTTGTTTCAGTAAAGATTTGGGTTGCTTTAGTCACATGACTTTCTGAATAATGTTTTCTTCATTGCAGACTGGTATAATTTCTCCCAGTAAACTTAGGATGATGCTCCATCATCCAAGGAACAAGTATGGTTCTAATAGAAACTCCTCGAGAACATCCCCTTCCAAGCTAGAGGATAACGAATTTCTGAAAAACAGCCTGTTAACTTCAAATAGTGGAAATTTTGACGAGGAAGGTCCGTAATTCAACTTTATACTGTATTTAGATTTGGATGAAGGGAATTGCAAAATTGTTCTTTATCATTACATGTTACTTAGTGTATTTCTATATTCTTTGTGGAGTTTGGATAAGTTTTTATCTATGATATACAATATGTGCAGCCTAAGCTGTATTCTGATTTTGGTATTATATGCTGTCCAGTTGTAGCTCCCAGCTCAGAAGTTACACCTGCAAAACCATCTGGTGACAAGGTGTTGTACCCAGGGCGAGATAATCAAGCAACATTTTGCAAGCCAAAAGAGTCATTACCAAGGGAAAACAAAGATGCAGCTCATATTAGAAGCCAACAGTTATCCAGGAGTGATGTTAGTAATCCTAGCATGGTGCATCCCGTGAGACCTCTTGAAGTTGAAAATGTTGATTATGATAGCTATGCTAGTTCATCGAGTTTTGAGTTTGGTAAAGGGGAGAAATCACACAACCACATGGCAAGGTCATACTCGAGACCCATGTCTTCTAAGTGGAATGATGCGGAGAAATGGATCATGAGTAGGCAAATTCTAGAAGCAAACAACTGTAAGAAGTTTCATTTTCTAAATCAAGCAAGTCGGCTTCCAGTGACAAATACATGCAAGGTTGCTCCAGAATTGGCTTATGGTGATCATAAGTTATTAATGTCCAGGATAGCAGACACTAAGCTAGTTGATTTTTGTTTAGCTCCCCCAAAAACGGGGTTAGAGAAGTTCTCTTTTGTTCCCTTCGGTTCTCACTCTATCTCAGGTCAAGCTTCTGGTGGAAATGCAGTAATCCATCCATGTCCTCCAAGTAAAGATTTGAAGGAAGTGGGTACTGCAAGGAGTCATACCACAGGTAAATTTGTTGTTGAAAATGATTCCATCAGCTTGCAGGTTGATGTTTTTATAGAATCTCCAGGTCTTTCGTAATCTTCATAATTAGCTAGAGACTGATGGGTTGACCTTTAACAGAAATTTGATACCAAGTATTTCCCATATCCGTACATTCAGTAACACAGTTCAAATAGACCTAAAAAATTATGGAATTGAGTAGTGAATGACTTCTTGTGCCCGGCATCTTATGTACATTGTATGGATGCTAATGCTTCCAACTGTGAATGTACACGAAAAATTTAGTCTATTAAAGTTGGTGGTGGTATGTTGGTACAGTTGTTGCTCTGTTTGTTACCTGAGTATAAAAACTCAAAACCTTATTGTAGAGTTTCATGTGATAAATCATGTTAGGGGGAAAATGGAGTAAGTTTTAGTTGCAAAATACACAGACACACTTTTGGTAGTCAAGTTTGATCCTTTTATATTTGCGGGGTCAATTGTGGGGTACAATAGTTTTTGGAAAATTCTTTTGGCCCTATAGTAGTAAGCAAGAAACCTTCACACTCAGTTGAGCCCAGGTAGTTCTTAAAGGCATGGGCAAAAGAATTGACTGTAATTGTACGAGGTCCCCTTTCCTCTTTCAAATAACCAAAGATGACCTATACTTCTCAACAGGTATTCATTGTAGATGATAAGATTTATATTGTATGAATGTGATTTGGAAGAATGCCATTATCACTTTGCAAAAGTTCATTTTGAGATTTTGTATGGTGTGCCTTAAGCCTTGTTAAATTGCAATCTTCTTGAATTATTTACTTGAGTCTCTTTTAGACTGACATTGTGATCTAATATGCAGGCACACCTGCCATAAGACAGGTTTCAATGAGAGATATGGGTACAGAAATGACACCTGGTGCAAGTCTAGAGCCATCCAGGACAGCTACCCCGGAAGGGGCAACCACTCCACTTGGAAGTCCAATTTTCTCAAATCCATCCACTCCCCGAAGTCGAGCACCAGCTTCCTCGCCCATGGAGCATTCCACTGGCAACGAATCACAGCAACCAACAGGAAACATCGAAAAGGAATTGTCAGCTGAAGAACTGAAAATTAAGACGAGGAGAGAGATCATAGCCCTGGGTGTTCAGCTTGGTAAGACGAATATTGCTGCTTGGGCAAGTAAAGAAGAGCAGGAAAAGAACACTAATGCTGAAACAATCAAAGCGGATGAACTCAAGCAAATTGAAATTGAAAAACGAGCAGCTGCATGGGAGGAAGCACAAAAATCTAGACATACAGCAAGGTTTCTTCAATAACCTATAACTTGCATATCTTATACATTTTTAATTGCAGCATTCCATTTATGTATCTTATACTACATCTGTTTCAATTTAATTCTCACTTTTCCAATCTTGATAAAATTAAGGAAAGACATTACGAACTTAATCAACAAGTTTAATTTGTAAACCCATCTAAACATGCATTAGAATGTATATGTAAAGTAAGGTTTTGAATTTTTTTTTCTTAAAAACTATTTGATATTTAAAATTTAAAATTGAAAAGGGACAATTAATTTAAAATGGAGGGAGTAGTATTTTACATTCTCGTGTAGTTTTACTTACTATACCCTATTTGAGAGGAGTTTAAAATTTCTCAGATGTAAGCGAGAAGAGATCAAAATACAAGCATGGGAAAGTCAGCAGAGGGCAAAACTAGAAGCAGAGATTCACAGAGTAGAGGTATTCAATCTATATTTTAAGTCATTTGAAAGTATTTTCTTCCTGTTGACATTTTAACCTTGGCCTGCCTTCTTGTCTAACATTAACTGGATATAAATTGGTATTAGAATGAATAACTGAGAAGCTTGGCTCGATTAGATATCAGGAACACAGTGTCAGAGAAATCTGCTAAATTGGCAATGAAAAAATCTTGTTTGCGCCTTGAAGTCACACCAAATTCTACATTTGTAACATAACTGAACTATAGATTCTTCTTACATCAATGAAACTAAATAAATTGTATGTAATGTTGAAGGCAATGTATCTGACAATGGCACAAGATGCCTCCGGACATGCCAATCCTTCCTGTGGAACAATATTTACTCATAACTATCAGGGTGCCCGGGGTATACACTCTGTATAAAAGAAGAGGAATATAATTGATCTAAGATAACATTACTGACATTATAACATGGACATTAATAATCAAAATTGAAAAGACCTCATAATCACCTTGTAAACCAAAAATACATTTATATGAAAACACATTTGACAACATTTACTCATAATATGAAGTATAATCATTTTCAGGCCCAAGTGGAACAAATGAGAGCTGAAGCTCAAGCAAAGATAGTGAAGAAGATTGGCATGACAAGACAAAAATTGGAAGTAAAACGAGCTTTAGCTGAAGCCAGGAAAAATCGAAACGCAGAGAGAAGTGCAGCTGAAGCAGAATATATTCGACGAACAGGATGAATGCCACCATCTATTTACTTCTGTTGTGGTTATTGGTTTCCATAAATGGAAAAAGAAACTACTTAATAGTTGAAGTATAGAAAAATTGTAGATTAAATTAATGAAGGGTAAGAAAAAGAAATTGATATGCCCCTTTTTTTTAGCAGTAGGATTTACTCTGGAGGCAGTCTCCAATCCAGCAATGGACTTTGATTTAGTTGTTTGTTTGCAGTCGAAAGAGTATGACGTGTTGGGGGCATCTAAGTTTCACAACCCAAATTCTACCGTTTTTTAATTGACAGCTATTTCATTCATTCCTCAATTAAAATGATTGAACTTTGTTACTTGTCTACTACCGGACTAGACTATATATTGTCGGCTTAAAACTTGCTCAATACAAATTCAGGCATCACATCAAGAAGAGCAAGCTCAACTGAAATATGTTAACCACCTGGCTAATCCAATATTAACTAAGCTTAAATCTCAACCTTTTTAAGGGCAATGTCATATATATTTCAAGTGCAAACAGCTATTTTCACAAATAGTGCTATCCTAGTATGTATGTACGTATGTATGTATATATTTTAGATAACACGAAAAGAGTCACATAATTACAGATATAGGCAGCATTAGCCACCTAGAAGGAGTCTACTCTCCACTTGGTTCTCCGGCTTCGTGGTGGTGATAACTGATTGGTTCATTGTTGATTATGGCTGTGACAGATTGTGTTTCTCTATTTCTATTTCTCTGTCTTGTATTTACATTGGCCAAATCTGATTGTTGAACAACAATGTTTTAAACTTGGAATAACATGGTTGAATCAATATATTCATATTGTTTTCTACTGAAACTCTGTTAAAAAATTTGAACTGTTGTTGAAGCAGTGCTATTACTATTTTAGTAAAAATGAGGAAGCATTTCCTCGTCTATCAGATGCTAAATTCTGTTTTATGGTATTGCAAATAGTAGTGAGATTAGCTCCATTTCTTGTATCTGCTTGTTATGAACCCTTTCTGTTGCATTTTGTTCCTTCAATAATTTCTTGTAGATTGTCTGGCAGTACCAGAAAATGGGAGACTAGACATTCAAAGAACGTAGCCTGCAGTTCTCATCATTTAGAATATGATCCAACTGGTCTTGACACTGCACCAATGTTGTATAGAGTATGTACTACTTCAAGTGTGATAGTAAATTGTAATATTAGTTATGCTCCCAAACAGAATCCAATAGGAAAAGATACAGAAAAGGAGGGAATCTGGGATAGGGATGGCAATAATGTAGGAAAGTAGTACAATGGTGAGCATCAGGGACGCTGGGGTATTATGAGTCCCCATACAATTACCAAGCCTGCAGAAACTTCCTAGGTAATTCTAATATACTTCAAGAGCTATGCGAAGACCAGAAACAAGAGCAACATGAAGGGTAGAACTCTTCATTTCTTTCCTGTTACCACTCCCATCATGTATTTTGTCTCAAGTATTTATGTCCTCCATAATTTTTATGGACATATAGACAGTTTTTATGGGGCTAGGCCTCTCAATAGGCAACAGTGACGTGCAGGTTTTTTCAGGCCGGTCGGAGATTGGCCCCTCGAGTATAGGTTTTCTCGGGTCGGTCGGAGATTGGCCCACGAGTAGAGGGCAGAATGGAACTCGATTTCTAGACCCATCCATCGAGTAGGGAGGAAAGGAAACTTGGCCTTTGTAACCTGACTCTGCCGAGTGTAAGGACCGCTCAATAGATAAAAGTTCAAGGATATATTAAAAGGGATGCTTGACTTTCAAAAGGATGCTTCTTGAGCTGGAATCACATGAGGAATTAGGATAACGATAAGTATTGATGACCACCTTATGCTTGTTGGAAGAGTATTAGATTTTGTTATGTTTTCCTGCAGTAACTGTATGTTGTTATTCTTTCCAGAATATAAAGGAAAAAGAATATAGGCAGAAATGAGGCATGGGCTCTGGTAAGAATGCATTTATATAAATTATAATCAATGGAATTCCACCAATAGTTTGTCCCGAGAGTTGTCGCCGTTATAGTGAGAGAGTATGGAGGATCGCTAGAATTCCCAGGTATCAATATCTTCATTATCAATCCCCCCTTCTTATTTGTTGTCAATATCTTTTCTTCTTCAGTTTAACAATTCACTGAGTTCCACCTTCAAGTTTGCATCAGATTTCAATGAACTATGCATTAAGTAATCCAAATATCTTATATAAGTTCTCAAAGTCAGACTGGTAGAGAATAGAAATTTGTGGGGTTAGTTCTGAAATTAGGGAAGACCTATCATAAGATACATTGTTAATTAAGGAAATAATTAGCCGGCCATATGTATATTACAGTAACAGTATGCTGTGCATGGCCTAGCTCATAAAATTTGATAGTTAAATTGTATTATAATAGGAGTCTCGTGGCAGGCAGCAATACATTATTCCACTGCTATACTAAAAGCCGGCTAGGAAAGCCAATTTTTCATAATAAAATGCTCAATACTATTATAAACACATCATTTTGACAGTTTACTTGTATCAACGTAGCAGGAATGATGTTTGGATAACATTGTGTTGGACGCATTTTCAAACCTAAATACTAGGATGTATGGATGAATACAAAATTTGATGAGGAAGACGAGATTTCTTAATTACCTTGTACGTATATTACAGGTAGAGTATGAGGAAAATGACAAAACAATGGTTCATAGAAAGCTTAACTAGTCTTCAATGAATTCCTACTCATATGATGAATAAAACATTCAAAGTTAAAGAGGCATTACACGACAGTTACTTGTTCTGGACCACGGAATCTGGACCTTTGTGGTGTCTCACTTGCTACGAAATCCCTTTTATTGGTCATGTCGTTATCACCAATATAATTGTCAAACACTCATTTCTTCATCTATATATACACCCTCCTCAGTTGCATTGCTAACAAAAGCAGCCGGCTAGCTGCTACATCTTCATCTTTACAAAGATAGTAAAGCCTTTTGAGCGTCAACTATGGCAGATTTGAAGAGGGTTGAGGAGGGGTTAGGCCACACACCACTTACAAAGGAAGAAAGCAATGGGGGAGATGGGATTGAAAATGAAAAGGAGGAGAAGAGCAAAGTAGCAGACAAGTCCTTGGTTGAACACAAGGGAGAGGATCGGCCCCTTACCAAGCCAAAGAACAAAAGGGTTGCAACTCTAGATGCATTCAGAGGCCTCACCATTGTTGTAAGTGTTGCAATTCAGATGATCTTCAAGTAATAGTTATCTGGTCATTGTTCTTTTTTTCTTACAAGTGTGAGGACTGTGTAGCTGATGATATTAGTGGATGATGCTGGGGGTGCCTATTCAAAAATCGATCACTCACCTTGGAATGGATGCACATTGGCCGACTTTGTAATGCCTTTTTTCCTATTCATTGTGGGAGTTGCAATTGCCCTTGCTCTCAAGGTACAGTATTCAGATGTTTAACATCACTGAAAATTTGATGCGGTAGTCTGTTTCTATTGCAATAAAGATGAAATAATATGATAAACTCAAGTTCTTTTCTTCTGCAGAGAATTCCAAAGACTAGTGATGCAGTTAGGAAGATCATTCTTAGAACTTTGAAGCTTCTCTTTTGGGGAGTTCTCTTGCAAGGTAACAATGCTTTTGCAAAATGAGCAGGTATATGATATGATGATTACCCGCAGGAGAATATACATATGCACTCACCACAGAGAAGTTCGAAATTTTAGGACATAATATTATTGGGAGAAACTATGTTACAATTCTGACCTGATATACTGCTTGCAGGAGGATACTCACACGCACCGGATGCTCTCTCTTATGGAGTTGACATGAAAAAAATCCGGTGGTTTGGCATCCTTCAGGTATTTCAATCACCATTCCTCATAATTAAGACTTGTCCTTACTGGACGTTCACAATCTATTTCTTCTGTTGTGTATTACAAGCAGAGAATAGCACTTGTGTATCTCATAGTAGCTCTAATAGAGACATTCACTATCAAGAGCAGACAAACTGCCTTAGTATCCCGACCTGTTTCTGTTTTCACAGCCTATAGATGGCAATGGTACACACCTACATTCCAGTTCTCAGTTTTGATCTGAATTATGTGTACAGTTTAAATATAATGACTTATACCTGATTTTAGGCTTGGTGGGTTCGTATCATTCATCATATACATGGTCACAACCTACGCACTTTATGTTCCAGACTGGGATTTTGTGATTCAAAATGGTCAAGGATCTCATAAATACATGGTAAGTCAATTTTTCGGATTAAAGATACATGTCTGTATCAGACATGCAAAAAGATCACTCTGACATTCGGTTTAACACTTTGAAAGGTAAAATGTGGGATGAGGGGACACTTAGGACCAGCCTGCAATGCAGTTGGCTATGTGGATAGACAGGTCTGGGGCATAAATCACTTATACTCCCAGCCTGTTTGGCAGCGTTTAAAGGTTAGTTTTTCAACTCCAGCTGTGGAACATCTGAACAAGGTTAAATTTTCAGGCCAGGTATTTGTGTTCTTCAATCCAATTGATTTTCTCCGAGGGAATGACAGGCATGTACTTTTAGTTCCCCAAATTCTGGGCCATTCCGCAACGATGCTCCCAGTTGGTGCCGTGCTCCATTTGAACCTGAAGGCTTGTTAAGGTTTGTTCACTTCAATCTAGTTATGAGGTCATGTTGTGTAGCTGCAGTAACTGACTTTCATTGGTTGTCTACTATTCTCAGTACTATTTCAGCCATCCTTTCAGGCACAATTGGCATACATTATGGACATGTTTTGATTCACTTCAAGGTTACAATCTTCAAAATTTTCAGATAGCATTCAATGTATTAGATTTATATGATAGAGAATGATGACAAAATTGGAAGGATTTGCAGGGGCACGTTGAGAGACTTAAACAGTGGGTTTCAATGGCCGTCGTCTTGCTTATTATGGCCATCATTCTCCATTTCACCGATGGTTTGGTCTTCTCTCACAATTTCTGTCTGATTCCTGATAGGGAAGGGAGTACTAGTTCTCGGCTTTTCTGAACTAAGGAAATTTTTGTTTGCAGCCATTCCAATCAACAAGCAGCTCTACAGTTTCAGCTATGTTTGTTTCAC
>JAYMTC010000994.1:0-10118 GCA_036897605.1 Melianthus villosus
TATTAATATTAAATATTAATTATATTATTTGGTAAAAGTACTAATAATTTGATTATCTTAATTATAAAACTATTATTGAAAAACAATATTTACATAATTGACATAAGTAGGTGGGCTGGGCTGCAAAATAATTGGCCACAACCTAAATTATAAGAAAAATGCAACAAAATAAGTGGAAGATGTGAAAAAGATACAATTAGAACTGAACTTTGGAGGAGAACGTCTGTCCAAATTTCCAGTTGGAAGGAACAACATTTAGAGCAGTTTTGATTCTTCCATTGCTGGTTTGCACCTTAAAAGAGAGGGTCTGGCCATTGAAGTAGCTCAAGCTCTGCCAGTTCGCGCCCCAATTTCTCGACATGGATTCCCATTTGTTGGCCTTGGAACCTTTTATCCATACTCTAGAGATGTCTCCAGCTCCACCTACATTTGATATAAGTACTAGCTCAAAGTAGTCTCTTCCGTTCATTGTGAATCTTATGCCTCCACTCTTCTTGCATCCAACTCTGATCATTCATATGTAAATAAAACATCAATGTTGAATCTTTAAGTTTTAATGTGAAATACGTTGAGATCTTATGGTTATGAGTTCGTGCCCATCAACATATACTCTAATATCACGTCAAATATTGATTTGCCTAATCAAGGGAGCCACGGGTCTCCGGGGCACCTCCACCCATGTTCATAAAAATATTATATTTTTTATGTAGTGATAAAAACACTTGTAATTTCACTAGGAAAATTTATAGTTATGTGTGAATCGTTGTCTAGTCTAGTGAAAAATAATGTTTAGGTTAATTGTATATATCATCTCATATAGTTTTTAAAATTAATAATCTACTTGTTTTAACTATTTACTGTTGGTTCTCAAATTAAAAAATAATCTTTAACTTCACTTATTATTTATTTTTACTGTTAAGTGAATGATATAATACAAATAAATTTAACTTTTATATATTTAAATGAACATTTAACTTAAATAAATTTAACTTAACTTATTTAAAAAATATAATTTTTATTAAACTATTATTCGGCGATTATTTTTATTGTTAAATGAAGGGTAAAATGGAAAAAATGAACATTTTTATATTTAAATGAACTCTTTAAATATAAAAGATTCATTATTTTCCTATTATATCATTCATTTAAACAGTAAAAATAAGACAAGTTAAATTAACTGTCTTTTTTTATTTGATGAGTATAGAATTATAAATTTAATATTTAAAATGAACTGTTATTAAGTTTAAGGATAATATATACTCGTAAAAGGTCGTAATATATTTTTTAAGTTTATAATATTTGAATTGACATCACAAAAGAAAACAAACGGCGACGAGTCCTTTCTATCAACTTCTAATTTGACGAATTTGGTTCTATCAATGCATTTAGCCATAAACCAATCCAAAAACACATATACATAACACTAAATGGACAGAACAATAACTTACTTTCTATAAAAGATGGGGACAATGCCGGCTTTATATTTAGCAATGGTTTCAAAACCGGGCTGAGCCATGTCAAAGTGTGGCCTTGGAGGGTTGCACCAGCCACCATTATCACTTGGAAGAGCATAATTTGGTGGGCAAAAATTGGTAGCTGTGATGGTGATGGAACCCTTGAGACACCATTGAGGCACCTTGGTTGAATCACACACAATCTGATAGCAACCACCACATGACTTGCCATCATTGAACAATGCTGTGCTCAGTGCTGCCGTTTTTATTCCATATCCATCCGAATACATATTCCCATACCCACATGCACCACCTATGGTGAAAATAAACGAAATTTAGATTCAGAAGATGTACTATAACGAATTGAATGATATATGTACTCGATTGATATTGTGTTGAAAGAAGTGATTCTGCATTGAGATTCTCAATTTTTGTTAAAATCACAGCGCTATAACAGAAAATTAACTTACTCAAACAAACACTCTCTCTAGCATAAAACACGTACCCATTGTGCCCGAGGCGTCACTTCCGCCATAAAATGTCGCATGGGCTCGCAGCCAAGCAGCTGAGACTATGTTAACATTTGAGGTCAAAAGACCCAAAATTAGAATAAGAGTACTCGAAAAGAAGAGTTTATCCATTTGTTTATATGAAATGTATCTGTATCTCTTTCTCAAAGGAGCTAGCTGATGTTGAGAGTGGTGCATTTGCCTGGTATTTATACAAGTACTAGGCAAGGTACGGTTGACATATTAAGGAATAATTTTAGGTACGAAATTTGTTATACAAGATTATTATTATTATTTCATATACTTTGACCCTAAGCTTTCATGTTCCTTGATTTATGGTGTGCACCACTTGCATTAAAATGTGAAAAATTGGTGAACATTGACTTCTGTTTGTGTATTTTATAAAGGATATAGTCAACCAATACATTTGACAAAAAAATCTCATTCTATATTGGAGTTTTAGTTATAGGTAAAAAAAAAAAATGAGAATCACGCCTTTAAATACAAGATCTAACTAAAAAAATTGGATTTTATAACAAAAAAATTAAAGAGGAAAAAAAATCGTTCAACTATATTCAATAGTAGAAAATTCTTCTATTTTTCAAGTTTATATATATAAATTTACTCTATCTTTTGGTTATCGTATCCTCGTACATTAGGGTACGTATCATGTACTACCCCCTAAAAAGTATATAATTGAATATCAATCTATTAACTATAAGAAAATGAAGAATATTGCAACTTGTAAACAAGTTAATAATTTGTTTTTGATATAACATGCAATAGTAATAGCTTATCAAGAAATGATAAAGTCTCCATGTTATTTATAATTTTATAATACTAAATAAAACATATAGATTGAGGAACTATAAGCTAAATTTGAATTAGAATCATGTGCCATGTCTTGTGTGCAATACGGCACATGGATGATGCAATTGCTATTCAAAACGATCAACTGTAGTGTCTCACATGGGTTCACATTTGTAACCCATAGAAATATCGACAAACCCATGTTCTATAGGCACTTGTACTTTCATTTCTTTTATGTTATGAATTATTATTTTTAAATATTTTAACAACGTAACATTTTAACTTTACGATATGAGCAATGAATGCAATAGTGAAATTATCCATTATTCATTAATTTTGAAAATGGTAATTATGCAATTTCTTTTTGTATTAAACAGAAGTGCAAGAGTGCAATGATTGAATTATAAATGGTACTTCTTATTATTTGAGATCCCACCAAATTTTATATTTTTTTCTTGTGATAAATTCAGGAATCATATTATTGTAAAATTTATATTGATATTTGAATTAAGAATTCAGATCATCTTATCACTGATTTTATTTTGAACTGTTTGTAAGTAGTATGAATTTACTCATCACATGAGATATTACAAGATTTTAAAATGACGTGGTTAAATTTAGATAAAAATTGTCATATCGATCATTTGATTCAAATTCTACAGCTTTCAATTTCAAGTGTTCTATAGCATCCAAAGTTTTGCAATTTCATGTACATTTTGGGACTCAAATTTTAGTTGTTTGGAGAGCAGCAGGGACTGAAATTTTGTATGTGGACTCAAGTTCAAATAATTCATAAATATATGGGTGGAAGTATAAATATTCTATCTCAACGAGCGCGAAACCGAGCTGGGAAGTAGCAGTACATTGAAGTAGCGGGAAAGGCCATACGCTACGCGTGCAAAAAGAGTTATACGAGAAGAAGGTCAGTTTGATCATCAAGATCAACGGTCCAGATACAAATTAACAACGTATAATCATCACAGCAAGTACACAATAAAACCTTCCTCTTTCGTCGAGGTTTTGGCGCAGAAGAAGAGGACACATACTCGTCGCGTGGCAATAATGGCAGAAGCCGAGCAAGATATCGAGTCTCTGATACAGACTGCTATGCAGTCTCGCGTTAATCATTTCAAGGAACGATCAGAGTATGCTTACTGTAAATGTGTTGATTTGTTCGTGTTAGGGTTCATTTTGCTCAATTCTTGTTTGATTTTGAGGGATTTTGGTTGTATGGAGTTGTTATTACTTCATAATTAATATAATGTAGGGCGCTTATACGATTGTGATTTGGTTGGTAGCTTGAATTTCGTGTTATCATTGTGTATTCGCGTTTGTGGCAGTGATTTGTTTGATTGATTTAGGATACTTTGACCTAGCTAAGCAATGGATCAGTTCTACTCCAACATTGGTCCCTTGAATACATCCAGCGCATTGATGGATTTGATCCTAGGTTTCAAGTGTCGAGAACAAGTTGAGCTATAGGAGTCCATTTTGAAGTTTTATGTCTGTGTCTATGCTTACT
Source organism: Melianthus villosus (assembly GCA_036897605.1). Lineage (NCBI taxonomy): Eukaryota > Viridiplantae > Streptophyta > Magnoliopsida > Geraniales > Francoaceae > Melianthus > Melianthus villosus. The sequence continues at coordinate 4,296 of JAYMTC010000994.1, forward strand.
GAAACCAGTCTGGATCGCCTAACAGTGGAAACTTAGTGTAATTTTTGTGACGGGCTTGTATTGCAGCATATACATAAATATAAATATATTTGTAATTTGAAATGCATGTGCAGTAATATTGTGAAGTTCGTGTTAGACTTTTGTTGCGTGAGACTGAAGGGTGACTGGGAGTTGGGAGAGCCATTCATATCTGCTATATGTTCACCTCATGGGTTGATTGAAACTATTACTTTAAGTAGAACATTCATCCAGGTTGCTAGGTCTCAATTGCAATGTCTGTAGAGTGTACAAATTGAGCTATCTGAGTGCAATTTGAAGTTTTGAATCTGTGATTATGCTTACTGAAACCAGTCTTGATCACTTAACTGATGAGAAGAGAAAACAGAAAGTGGTATTCTTTCATATATTGACCAATTTTCCCTCTTTTACTTGTTTGTGGAGCAAATTGCAGCGCGCGCGCGCGCACACACACACACACATATATATATATATATATAATATAATGATTACTGGAAATGCTTGTGCACAAGTAATATTATTGAAGTGTCTATTGAATGTAACTGGTGATGCTGAAGAGGTTGCGCGAGCGATTCGTATATTTTAGTTCTTAATCTCAGTGACTATTGAAAATAGCAGTTCAACTAGAACGGATGAATTCTTGTTTGAACTGCATTCTGGAGCACAAGTTTGTTCATTTGATCCACTAATCCTTGTGATTTCCAATTGTAGTTCTTTGACTTTTGAGAGCGTTCAGAGAGTGTTAGAGAATGACCTGGGGTTGGAAACTTATGCATTGGATGTGCAGAAAAGATTTGTCAAACAATGTTTGCTGAAGGTACCTATTTTGATTTTGAACTCTTGCTCAGTCTTAGCAAACAATATATTTGTTTTGATTTTGATTTTGGAGAAGTATATTAATGCAATGATTCTGATATAGAGCAAGAAATGCTTCAAAAAGACACTGATAAGGCAGCCTATTTATGCTAGCATATAGCAGCCCTTCTAATCTTTGACAGATAAATATCTCCCTGATATTAAACCTTAAGAGTTTCTGGAAGTTAAATATTTATAGGGTCAGTTTGAATGTAGTTGGATGTTCTGTGAGAATTTTCTGTCGGTAAAGCTTGTTTGCTACCTACTAGCATTTGAACATGTAGGATTTATTCTTCTACTTATTGTTATTTTGTAGATACTTTGACATTGGAATTTCGATGATGAGTAAATCTCCTTTTAAGGTCTGGTTTTTTACGATGTGACTAGCATAAAATTTTCAATTGAATTCTTGTAACTTTTTGTTCTAAATGATAGTGCTTAGCGGATGCTTCTGCTGATGAAAATGCTTCCAAGAATTCTGGGGCACTGTGGAAAACATTGGCGCTGTAGGAGAACAGAACAATCTCCTGACGGTTATCAGATAAAGGAGGTGAAAGGAAATGTTTCAGAAGATGAGTCGCCAGTAATGGGTCTTCTGACAGGAAATCAACCAGTCAAATGTGAGCCTGAAGAAATTTTGGGAAACAAAACTAGTGAAGCTCCAAATGAGAACACAATGAAGAAAGCCATCAGAGCACGTGCTTCTTATATTAAAAAGAATCTCGAGTATGTTCTTTTTTAATTTTTGGTTATCAAATGACCGCTACTGGTGCTAATGTGCAAGCACATTTAATATATAATATGTGTGTGCGCGCACGTTGGTATGTGTATATATGCATGTATGTGTAAATGTGTTCTGTCATCTTCCACTTCGAGTTTTGATATCTCAATGGCATTCATTTGATATGATTCCTTACTTGGTTCAATCATTGAACATGTTGAGAGTGCATGATATACATATTATATCCATTTCCTATTAGCTCAAGCTTTTTAGGGGAGTTGGATTTTCAACAAAACAAATACTCAAAACTTGCTATTCCAGGAACTTCTCGATGGCTGGTGTTCGTCGGCTTTTGGAGGAAGATCTTGAACTTAGCAAACATACACTTGATTCCTGTAAGAAGTTCATAAGTGACCAATTAGATGAGGTTAGTAAAAGTTGCCATGTGTCATTTATCTTTTTATACACTGTTATAATCTAAGGTTTTGTAGAGTTCTCTATTTTTTTTAAAGAAAAAACAAAGAAATTCTTCAATATTATTTTCAGGTAATGAATTCTGGTGAAGTTGAATTAGAAACTGAGGCCAAGAAGAAAAATATGAAGTCAAATTCTCAAACCAAAGCCTCTAAAAAAGTTGACAGCAGAAAACATGCTAAGACAGGTAGTGAGAATGACGAGGTAGAGGAAGATGAAGTAAAACCAAAGAAAACAGTTGTTCTAAAGGTGCAGACTAACGCAAGATCTCTAAACAAAACCTCTAAAAGTGTCAGCAGTGAAGAAAGCTCAGATTCTTCAGGTAGCGAGAGTGAGGAGGTAGATGAAATGAAATTTAAGAAAACAAATTTTACAAAGGAAAAAATGCATAAGTCTGAAAGCATTGTAAAACATAAAAGGCCTGCTAAGGAAACCAGTGCACCTAGCAAGAAACGGATCAAGTCCACTGAACAGAAATCTAAAATTGATAGAGGATGCAGAGGACAGTATAAATGTGTCTGAAGATGTTCAATCTCAGTCATCTTCTGAAAAACTTGTGAAGGTAATAGACATTTTATTTTTGTTTTTAACCTTTTCAATCAACAAAAATATGGATGAAAGGTCTAATATGTTGTTGATTCACTTTCCGAAACACAGAAGAAAGAAGTTTCTGCTCCTGCATATGGTAAACGTGTGGAGCATCTTAAGTCGGTTATCAGATTATGTGGGATGAGGTTTTGTTCTTATACTTACAAACCTTGATTGTTGAAAGAATTGGCATACTAATAACATTTCTTTATTTACAGTGTTCCTCCAGTTTACAAGAAAGTCAAACAGGTGCCTGAGAACATACGGGAGACTGCTCTAATAAAGGAACTTCAGGATATACTCTCGAGGGAAGGATTGTCAATGTCAGCAGACCCAAGTGACGGGTGAGTACTAACGCTGATTTTCGTTTAAAATTATCATATCCTTGTCAATCCTATAGTATTTGCAAATTTAAGGTTACCCAAGCATTTATATTTTTAAATGCCAAAGATTTATCTTAAAATCTCCTTTGTATCTCATTGAAAGGTAGACTGAGGTGCTGCTTGGGCGATCTTAAATTTACAAATACTATAGATGAATTTGGTTAAATGCCAAAGTACTTGGAAGTTTTTAAGTGACACTTTTTTAAGCATCTTTAAATGCCAGACACATGCACTCCTAAATAAGCCAAGGTGAAAAATATTTACACCATGTGTATCTGTCCTCAGAAATAAAGCAAACAAGGAAGGAAAAGGAAAGAGCCAAAGAACTTGAAGGCATTGACACGAGTAATATAGTGTTAAGCTCGCGTAGAAGGTCCAGAACTAGTTTTATAGCTCCTCCAAAGCCCACCATACCAGTTGAAAGTGATGAAGATGGTTCTGAACATTCTGATGAGGATGAAGATGATGAAGTTGACGCCGAAGAAGATGAAGATGTTGACGATGGCAATAAGGGCAGCCAGAGTGAGGAGTTAAATGACCGTTAGTTTTTAATATTGGTGTTTAAGATTTCCCACTGTATTTCACGACCTTTGCATAAAAAACAAACTATATGCTTGCCTTCAAGTTTCATCATTATTAACAAACAAAATGAAAATATTGAAATTGTATTTCTGGCACCTAGACATTTTCTGTAGTAGGGACCAAACAATTGATTTTTTTTCCTATTTTTTTTAGGGGTATAGGTGTGGTAGATTTGACCTGTATGTTGGTTGTTGTGAAAATAAAATATTCTGGAGTACTCCTGATTGACATTTAAACCGGAAGGCCTGGCCTATTTAAGATTACATTATTCCATTAAAAGCTATAGGGCTCTTTTTGTGGAGCATTACGAGGTGCTCTATAATTTCCTTGTGATTAAAGAATAGGGCTAAGTGGTCGAATAAGGGAGATATATTGCTTATGAGGGTCTTATGCACACTTTTATGCATATGAATTTCAGGTTCACGTGGTAGGACTAACTTCTACGTAAGTTCATTTCAGTAGTTTTATTTATCATTTATGGGTTTAACCACTGGTGTTGCTTGTTTCTATATATGCAGACAATGATGACAGTGAATAAGATGCATGCATCAGAGCTTGCAAGATTGTTGAAAAGAACTGAATAAATTTTCAGCTAGATTTTTAGTTAGTTTTTGAATTAGATTATGAACGATATGGATATGTATTTTAGTTAGTTTCATTCCCTAATGCTGACTCTGACTCAAGTGCGGATTTATGTGCAGAAAATGGCATTTGGTAGTAAAATTGATGGATTCATTTTCTTACCTGGATTAAATTGAGTCTAGTTCTGTGGGATGAATATGTTAAAATAGGCTCAGAGTTTCGTCTCGCAGAATGTAAGTGACACATGTTGAATCTCTTGTCCATAGGTTTGTTTTTAATATTTCTAAATAGCATTAAGATTATATGATAATTAGCATTCGCAATAATATTTAACTATTTACGGTATCATGCAATTCTAATTGTATTTTAGCTGCTGGAATTTCTTAACCGTTGAGATAGTAATTTATTAAGCTTTGCAGAGTCTTGGATTTGATCCCTAAATCCATCTACTATCTGCTATACTTCTCTTATTAAACTATACTCCCGGTCCTCTGCTCGGCCTCCACCTATAGTCTCTATCCCTGACTTGCACGCCACCCTCGTTCATTTGTATTCAATTTTGGAACTGTTTGTTATGCAGCCAAGGTGTTTGATGAAAGTTCTTATAGGGATGTTGTCTCTTACAATGCGTTGATTTATGGGTTTTGGAAGGCTGGTGAGAGTTGCAAGACACGAGCTGTTTGATGAGATGCCTGTGCCCGATACCAGTTGTAGAGAATCCTTGTCGCGGGGTATGTGCCAAGCAAACCAGTGTTCGGAAGATATTGATCTGTTCTATCAGATGATGGCTTTAGGAGTTCAACCTAATAATATTGCTTTAGTTTATGCACTATCTGCTTGCGCCCATCTGGTGATTTGGAACAGAGGGAAGAGCATTCACGCTATGTCAAAAGAAACAGGATTTGAGTGGATTCTTTCCTGTCCTCCGGGTTGGTGTGCTTGTATGCAAAGTGTCGGCCTACCCATATTGCCAAGGAGATTAATTATTAGTCTGATTGTACGATGTGCACGTTTAGTTAGCAAATTAGTTATGGTTCTTTATAACACAAACATTGGTAAATAATGTCCACAAATATTAAACGTTTTTAACTTATGTAGTCTACATATAAAGGAAATCTCCTCCAAAAATTAGCGTACGTCGCTGAAAGTGACAAATGCACTAAATTCTTTAGTAAAAGATGAAAGAATAATTCGCTATATATTTGAAAATGATTGTATATATAAGATAGATTAGATTGTTTTGAATAAAGTAATATTAAAAAGTAAAAGATATAATATAATGATTATAGATAAGTAAAGTTTATTTGAAAATGATTATATATTATAAGATAGATTGTAGTGTTTTGAATAGATTAAAATATTAAAAAGTAAAAGATAAATGTAAAATATTTGAAATTGAGAATATAAAAAAAAAGTTTAGAAATAAAAAATTATTATATATTTTTTTTGTTCCACAAATCATATGATATAACATTACAATTTTTTAAATTATATAATATACTATACGAAACATATTATTCATACAATTTATCGATATAGCTAAAATGCTTATAGATATGTAGAGTTTATTTAAAAATAATTATATAGATAAGATATATGAGATTATTTTGAAGAGAATAA
>JAYMTC010000995.1:0-10117 GCA_036897605.1 Melianthus villosus
ACTTTGCTCACGACTGTGAAGCTCCATTCACGGTCGTGAGTCTTCCTTGGCCTTCACTTGCGCTCGTATCTCGCTTTATCACTTATCACCCGTGTGCTTCCAATTCCTTGTCATTCCATTTCAGTTTACCTCGAAAAGTCACAAAAGACATTAAGATAGTGATTTACATAAAATAGGGTCAAAGAGTGACAAAATAATCAACTACGGCTCGAAAACTGCACATGAGCATTTATCGTGTCAAAATATATGCAATTTGATGCCTAACAGTAACACTCGCTTGTTGGATGACACCACTCACTCAGTCATTATGACTTTCTCCCTACATGTTAATATTTGATTTCAGTTTGTTGATAGTAGCTGTCACGTGGAGTGATCCCTTGGACATTTTCCTCTTTTAATTCCGGGGTGGGGTACAGTTTCGTTTAGATTATTTGGTGGCTCATGCCCTTTTTGTAAGACTATAATTTGATTTCCTTTTGATGTTCCATTTGTAAACCTTGCATTATTTGATTACATACGATGTTGTGTTATTGTAAAATTTTTTATATTATTATTAGATACTCTATTACATATCGTACGGTGTTATATCACAATTAATACGATAGACTTCTACATATCATTTGTTTACATTAGGTTTGTATCGATTCGAGTGGGTATTCCACTCTTTTTTATACGCCGGTTATAGGTCCCGCTTGAGGGTCATAACAGTATTGTCCTTATTCTCATGTCGTTCATACTCGAAATTGGGTCGTGACATACTGATGTTATTTTCCCTCATATTAAATTATTTATATTTTATACATTAGTAGTTAGTGTATTAAATTCACATTTTAAGGTTATTTACACCATCATACAAAAAAAATGTAGTAAAAGCTAACACTTTGATTAAGTATATAAACATAAATGTATATTGTATTTTACATGTTACTAGTTATTATAAAAATAATTCACATGTTAAAGAATAATATGTATATCAATAATTAAAATAATAATAATAATTCATTTTATTGTAAATTAAATTGTGTATGTTTTATATGTTACTAGTTAATATAATAATTTTTCATCCGCAAAAGAATAATATAATTTTCGCATTTTGAGGGATAATACATATGATCATTCATTCCATCATACTAAATTATATAATAGATTTGATCATAAATTTAAAAACTTAAAATTAATTTGACTTGGTGCAATATGACAGGACTATGCAGAATTAATAATGTAGAGATCAAATTAGAAGGAGGAAATAGTTTGGAGACTAATGATGTGACCAAACCTTCTGTTACTTCTTTGAAATAAGAGAGGACTAAAATGAAACACATAAAACATAATTTTGCAAATGGTACTCCAATTTATATTTTTAATTTAGTTGCTACACATATTTTTAAAATAGTCATTTAATACCCGAAATATCTTATTGATAATACTTCCATTAAAATTGTATAACAGTTTTAGATAGTAATTTTAATAACAAACATAAAAATTATTAAACTTTTGTTTTGGTGTCCTTTGTGATATATTTTAGATAGTCTAAATATTAAAATAATTGTTTTAAAATATAATTACCAACATAATTAATCTAAAAGTTCAAATGGTATTCATAAAATTAAGTATGGAAAAAAACTAGAACCATCTAATACAAAATTAAATAGGCATGAATCAATTTGAGAAATGAGGCAATAGTTTTTTTTTTAATAACATAAATGGAATATATTACATTCATTCTTGTCTCAATATTTAATTAAATTTACTTTTTTTTTTCTAAGTATCCGGTTTGAAAAAAAGGACACAGAAACCCGGTTCAAATAAGTAAGAATCCGGTATCAAAACCCGGATTGACAAGAACAAACCGGGCGGCTCGAGTAACTCAAAATAAATAAACCCTCCATCCATCTATCAATCACCAATCTTCTTCTAATTGCAAAGCCTCTGGCTCATCTCTCTCTGGACTCTCATCTTTTATCTCGTTAACTCTCACACACAAATACAAAGAGCCTCTTCCCAATTTTACCCGCCAAAAAAAGCACACAAATTTAGCGATTCAACGTTTCAATTTTCAAAAACAACCCTTTCTTCACTCGTATCCTCTCTAGGGTTCCTATTTTCTATATCTCCCTTGCTTTCATGTCCCATTGACCCTTCTCTCATGGACTACTTTACTATCTGAATCATGGACACAAACCCCAGTTCAACTCAATCCCTCATTGCCCCCGACCCTCATCGAACTGAAACGGTGGCGGTCCCGGTGGAGCCAGGGGAAACAATTGGGGTGAAGAGGCCGACTCCGAACGGTAACGATGCCGAATTGGTGGAGCAATTGGTGAAGAAGTCTCGATTGGGCGATGGGTCGGAGGAGGATATGCGGAGGGTTGCGGAGATTGTGCTGGTTTTGTCCACAATGGGGGCGATGCGAGGTGGGAGGAAGCCAACGGCTGTGGAGGTGGAGCTAATGAGTGAGGCACGGGCTAAGATTGGTGAGTTGTGTAAACAGTTGGCCCCTAAGGATATTATGTCTACAGAAGCAGTTGGGAGTGTTATTGAGGACTTGGGTTTTAATGGAAAGATTAAGGATCAGAAGCTAGGGTTTCGAGGTCCTAAATTGACCATAGCGGAGAAGTTGTCTTCTACAAAAAAGAAGGTAAATATAAATTTTATTTTTATGTTTTATATTGGGAATTTAAAAATTTATCTAGAATGCTAGAATTTGATTATGTTCAAGCAAGTTCCTTTTGTTTGTGTTGCTTGCTCTTGTATGCTATATTCGGTTTAGTAGAGGAATTACGAATCTATTTTGCTTTTCGAGCTAAATAATGTGAGTGAATTTGATAATGAGTTGGGCTAGTGTTGAGTAGTATGTTTAGCTTTTCAAGAAAGGGATGAGGGTCCAATCTTTTGATATCTTGACGGATGATATATACATTAAAATCTTTCTTACTCTATGGGAAACGTCCATTTGATTACTGATACATGTGGGAAAAAATAGAAATATAAGTACCAAATGTTCAGATTCAATGACGCTTTGGAATGGAATTTAATGTGTGATTTGATTTAGATTAAAACGGCTGTAAATTAGTTGATATATGATTTATTAAGTAATGATCTAGAGGTGAAGTAAAATGATTGAACGGTGATTGTGTTTATGGGTTTAAAGTATTGAGAAGATATTGCTTTCAGAAGAAGGTGCCGAATTTGTTCTTATTTTGAATACGTTTGATCCTTTATGTTCAGTTTTCCAGTTAAGGCAGTCTGAAGTCTGACCTATTATATACTCCCTGGGAAAGAAAGTTTTGGTTGAGATGAGAGTTTACAAACACCCGATTTTGTTGTATGTTCTTGCAAATGTAACTCCAATTCAACATTGGATGACTCAAATTAAATTCAAAGTACTATTTAAATGTCCCCCTGAACTTGGTTAGAAAAAAATATGTCGAAGGTTGAACTTTTTGTAATGTTCTAATCAGTTTCTATGATGAAGAGACGAAATAATTTGCATTTCCCTCGATTTTCTTTTTCCCAGATGGAAGAAGCCAAGAAATTCACTGCACATTCTGCTACATATTCGTCTCACCCTTCACAACAGAACTTGGGTACAGTGGCTGAAAATCGTGGGACAGCGCATACTGTTCATATGTTTCCTCCGGATAAATCAAGTAATGTACCAAATTCAGTAGGAGGTTTCCCAGCTTATTCACCTTTAGGTCATGCAGCAACTTCATCTGCATTTCTACCACATCAGTTACCAGCCAATGAAGTAAAAGCCTCTATGGTTTCCAGCGCATTACCTGTAGGTCAGTCAGGAAAAGATTCATCATCATTGGCACTGCCTAGGGTCGAAAGAGCACATTTGAAGGTGGATGGTGGATCAAGTATGCCTTCTTATATATCACACACTCGAGGTATGCTTCTTCTGATCAAAGCTTCTTCTGGGTCCTTTTGCAAGTATAGTCCCGTGACTCTTATGTATATTTTGTCCATTATGATAGTCTGTCAAGTTAAGTAAATTAATTTCCATAAAAGAGGTATTGGATTATTTTGTTAATTGTTACCATGTGAGATTAGATCACATATATACTCCGATCTCTATTTTGGTAGAATTACTTTTAAATAATATCATGTCATTTTTTCTGGATTTCATTTACTTTGATGTTGATGGTTTTCTGTATGTGAATATATTATCAGTTTTGGGGTGGGAGTACGGCATATTAGCCCATTAAATACCAAAACTAATGCCATGTGAAAAGTTCATTTTATAGTATCTTTCATAAAATTTGGTTGATTCATGTCCATTTCATATCCATATACAGTAAATTCTTCTGCTGATCGGCCATTGGTTAATGCTCCGACCTGGTCGGTAAATTCTCACTCTTCCTCATTGGCTAAAATTGGATCTGAAAGTAAATTGTCCAATTATACTTTACCCAAGGTTGATGGAACCAGTGATACAAATATGACACAACTAGCTCCCCAAGCAGCAGGAAATCAGACCTTTAGGCCATATGTGACTCAAACAGCATCAGGAAATTTACCAAGCGTACATCAGCCATTACAGGGCATTAATTTTGTTAATGCTCCTCCACCTATCAATGATCACAACGAAATTGCTAAGATCGTTCAGAAAGTATTACAACCAAAAATTCCAGTACATCCTACATGGATACCTCCTTCAAGGGAATACATGAACAAGGCTTTCGCTTGCAAAATTTGCCACCTTACAATTGCTGAGGTGGATAACGTCCTTCTTTGTGATGCTTGTGAGAAAGGTTATCATATAAAATGTGTGCATCCATATAATCAGAAAGGAATTCCTTGGGGTGAGTGGCACTGTCCAAAGTGCTTGCAGCTAAGCAATGGAAAGGCTTTGCCTCCAAAATATGGCCGTGTTATGAGAAATACGAGCTCACCAAAACTGCCTACCACCGGCGCAGCCGCAGTTCAGTCATCTTCAGAGAAGGTGGCTACTCCAGATTCAAAACTAGATCAGCAAAAGATTACAGCAAATGGAAGCTCTAGTTTACAAAGTCCGTCTGTTACCATGGGTAGCAACTCTCGCAATTCAGCATCGGATTCAAAAGATTGTAGAGAAACAAGTGGAAATAATATATCATCAAGCAGAAATGATATGGATGATAAGTCTTGTACGCGACCTAATATGTCAATGAAATCCTTTGGCGAAACCTGTGTCTCCTCTACTGTTGGGCTGGGTGAAAAATCTATGCAACGATTACAAATATCTGAATCATCTACATGCGAGAAGATATCAGTTTCTAACTCAAAAATGGAACCTCTGGTTAACAATAATACTGAATATTTACAAGCCTCGGATGGTCTTCAAAATGGTGACCAAATGGAGCTGCTAAACTCTCCAAAGATTCCACCAGGTCATGGAAACACTTTAGTCAAAGACTCGAAGAAATCTAATACACAGGAACATGTTGCAGAAGCAAATCCTGCAAGAAGCTCTGAAACTAGTACTGGGGCTGAAGAACAACCATCAGATGGTTTGCGAGGTTTTGAATGGATTGGTGAAGCCATTCAAGTTGTGGATGGAAAGATATTTTACCAATCTTGTCACATTAATGGAGTTGATTATGAAGTGCATGATCATGCTCTTTTCCATTCTGACTTTGACAAGTTGATGCCATCAAAACTTCAGGTGATATTATTATGCAATAAAATACCACTGAATTTACTAATATATTATAAATATATAAACACGAGTTCCATGACTTATAGTGGCATTTATATTTGATTAATTACTCATACTTTTGACTTTTGATTTGGAGAAATAGTTTATTTTTGTTTTTTAATTAGGGTTCTGATATTTCATTGCAGATTATGTGGGAAGACGGCAAAACGGGCTCAAAGTGGGTGACTGTCAATAAATGCTTCTTCCCCTGTGACCTGCCAGAAGCTGTTGGTCACCCATGTACTCCAGAAACTACCGAGGTGTTGTTTATTCACCTTTGGGTTTCTGCTTTTCAAAGTTTCATATTTTATGATGTCATCATAGGACAATTAGTGATTGTATTTTGCCACATTGATTCTGTGGTTTCTTACTCTTTTTTTTTAGATTTGGGTTGCAACACTACATCATATTTGCATATTGATGCCAATGTGAAAGCATTTTTACTGTGCTATAGGTTTATAATTCGAATCACGAGAGTACTTTGATGGCCAGCCTGATTCAAGGCCCTTGTGAAGTCCTTCCTCCTTCCAAGTATAGGGAAGAAAGTGAAAGGCGGGCGCGATTAGGAACCGTGGAAAATAGCGGTTTGCCACCGGTATATCTATGCAAGTATGTCAATGATTAATTTTATTTTGTTTTTCATTTATGTACATCAATGTATAATCCGTGAATATCACAAACTTAATTACTATAATAATTTTTTTTCTTGATTAAGAAAATTCAGATATGCTCATTAATATATTAATCTTTACATGCTCACAATAAGAAGAAAGACGAAAGAAGAGATTGAAAGTATTTTTTACTAGTTATGTGCCTGTCCAGTTTTCCAAATTCTCGAGATACGTCACCAGCCAAGTGATGTTTTCCGTGGTTTTCTTACAATATCGATAAAAGTCATTATTTTAACTGTGCTTATAAAATTATGTCCCGTCTTTCAGTGCTGTTCATCTAACTGAACAAAGGAGATGTTTCTTTCCTCTTATTGTGCTCAACTGGATGATGTATCATTCTGGTGAAAAGTGGTTTGGCTTTATTTACTCTTGTTTTTAGTGACACATTTACGTTGTTATGCAGATGGTTTTATGACGAATTAAAAGGCAGTTTTCGACCTGTTTGCAGTTAGTTGTGCTGCACGTTCTTTTGAAAACTGATGCTTTATTTTGTAAGGTACATGTCAGAAGATCAATGAACTTTTTCTGTAGTTCTACTATGTATGATATGGCAAGTGTTCATTGCATTTGGATATAGTGCATAATTTCTATTATTTTTTAATCATTGGACAAAGTATACCCATTTATTTTGGGCCATTAAGAAGAAGGATACCTGTTGTCTAGGTGGCAATGCAACCTTTTCATCCATTTGGGAACGTGGTTTCTGCAATTCATGGTGTAGACAAAATTTTCTCTTTTATCCTTTTCTTGTGAGTGAAATAAATCTAATTACGATGGTGCTGCTTAAAAATCCAGATTAATGCTGAAGGATCATATCTTGCAGAGCAGGATCATAAATAAAATTTGTATATGTTCTGATAAGTAATAATATGAAGGTCTCGGTCTTGGTCTCTTAGTTTAGAACTCTGTTCAGACTATATGATAAAACCAAAAAAATGATATTTTCATATGTTAATATAGAATTAGCAAGCGTGGGTAAATCAATTGACTTCTAAAATTTGTGGATGTTTGTGCTAGATCGGAATTGGGGAAATCGCAAATAGAATTTTCATATCAGGGTGCAGAAATATCTGCAGGGAATGCGGATATTTACGTTGGATGCGGGATGGATTTGAAAATCCTGATCTGCACGGATTATAGATCAGATATGGACTTAAATTTTAGTCCTTTCTAAAATCCTCTTCATCTCCATCTCTATACACAACTTACACCCAACAGAAAATCATTCATGACCTTAATAGAATTCGAACCTGTGGAAAAGCTCTACTTTAATCACTCTGTTATCCTGTTTGGTCAGATTCTTGGTTACCTGCTCTTGATGAATTTATTTTTTCATACGATTAATCATTTCAAAAATGTATTAGTGAGCGAAATAATGTTATTTCTAATAGTATGGGTGTCTTTTTTTTTTTTTTTTAAATTTAGTTTATCATTTTATTTGGAGAAACAGTTTGACATGGAAAATGAATATTCCCTGCATAGGTACTAAAAAACGATACGAACTCGAAAAATAGGTATTATCCCAATTTTATTGGGACTTTCGCTCGTAATAATTAATTTTTTTTTTTGTTTTTTTGCAGTTATTTCTAGGGATGTAGTAGTTTTCTCCCCTAGCAACAAACAATTTGCAGATGAAGCAGATCTTCAGACAATTTAATAGGGATTTTTTTCATACTCACAGCTTGTACCAAATGTAGCTGTTTATGTATCATTTTGCAATAGCAATTTAGGTTTGAAATCAATGTTCTATGCCCCTTTTGAGCACAATTCTGTAGTTTTACGTTTATTTAATGTTGTGCGCTACAAAGATATATTCCGACACTATTGCCTATTAACTGTATAAACTACTTACATTTTGCTTCCCGTTAGAACAGTTTGAATTAATTTTTTAAGTGAACGACTTATCCATTACTTTTTTGCTTTATCTTAGTATGTCTTACTTTGCGTTTACAAATTTTGTCCCAACTTTGAAATTTAAAAAAAAAAGTCTGAACCGTTCTTCTGTCACTCGTTATAAGTGCAATGTACGTGTCCAATTTTTTAGGGAAAATATGAAACTTTTTAGAAACAAATATTTTGAGAAGTTAAAAGACTTTATTTATGAAAGGAGTATTTATAGCATTCATATAATTCCATTTTTGTATTTATAGAAAATTTACATCCACAATTCTAAAGACAAAATTGACTAGTTTCGACAAAAATGGGAGCCCAATGCATGATTAAACTTTCCACGTTATTATCATGTATGAGATATTAATTTGCAATCTAATAAATAAATATATGGAATAATTGATTTTTTTATTATATTGGATCATTCTTCCTTTAGATAGAAAGTTTATTTTCTTGCAAGAACCTTGAAAATTTTAAAATTAATTGCGATGAAATTAAGAAAAGATATTTAAACTTAAATTGAACTAAATTAAAGTTTGTCAACTTATTATACTATAGAATTAATTGTGTACAAATTATGTCTTCTTTCTCAGTGCCGCGAGTGTAAATTATAAAGTAAAAAATATTGTAACAAAAATTTATGCGAGACTAATTGGTTTTAACATATTTGTATTAATCCTTCAGATAAAAATTATTTATGTATGAACATCCTCTTAAAGTTAGAAAAAAATAATAAATTAAGTTTTGATATATTTTTTATAAGTATAATATTTATTTCATTTTATTCTAAGGAAACAACGTATTTTACATTTCCTCATGATGTCACAATTGATGGTACTTAGCACAAACCCATCTTTCTCGACAATTATTTTTCATATACACTTTTATTACTTAATATTTTATCTATCTATAAATTTGCATTATACAAGTACTAGCTAATAATTATGAAATTATATCTTATTAACCATCTATTAACTTTTTAATATATAAATGAAATAATATATCATTATAGTCATATGAGATATTCATTTTATTATAAATTTAAAGTGACACGATTTATAAATTAATTTAATAAATGAAAATTTTAAAAATTAACAATACTATCACATACTAAGTATGTCCTATTAAATTTTAAATAAATTTAATAATAATAATAATGACATCACTTAAGAAAATTAATCAACAACCAACTTTAAGAAAATTATTTTTACATAATATTTCAAAATTAATTAGATCACCACTTAATACAGTTAAATAAAATAATAATTATATAAAATAAAAAAATAATTAGCACGTGATAATAAAAATATGTTGATGTTCGTTTAGAATGTCGAAATATTGATATTCTTTTATAAATATTGATGTTCGTTTAGAATGTTCGTTTAGGATAACCTTCTATTATACAATTTTAATATTTTGTATTATATTATATTTCAATTGAAAATACAATCTATAAAATTTTAATCTCGTATAAACTAAACCTGAGCAAATTAAACTCCAACAATTTGAAGATTGGTTAATGTGAAAATCATCCATCTTATATATCCATGTTCGACTCAAGCTGGAGCCATCAGTAATATTACGGGTGTGTTGCGAGTTATATAAAATTAATTGATATAAAGAATTATAATCCAAACTCAACAACCGTTATAAGAGTAATTTATTAATAATTATATCGCAATGCTAGTTTATATCTTTTTCTATTATTATGGATATGATAAAATTTTAAATATTTAATATATAATGGCACGACCCATCAACAACTAGGGAAAGTTAACGACCATCCTAGAAAAGCATGTCCGAGCCTAGGTTATGATCGAGATGGAGAAGCAGGCATCAACGGATATAAAAAATGATTTTAGAAAAATTG
>JAYMTC010000996.1:0-10113 GCA_036897605.1 Melianthus villosus
GCTGGAGGAGTTGTGCTTGACCGGATGAGTTGTCCTCGGTCCAGCTCTCATCGTCCTTAATGCCATCGTCCTAGTTGTTTGCCTTGGACGTCCTCGGCCTGGTCATCAATCATCGGCCAGATGTCCTTGGCCAGTCCTCATCGCCCTTCGTCTGCTAGTTTGAGTTGGATCAATTTAACTTGTTGGCGACTACTAGTCGGTTTCACTCATATCAGATGCCTCCAAGCCTTGTCCACAATTTTGTTATGCTCAATGATTTTATGACGTGTCTCTTTTTCAATTTTGAAAACTCTTAATTGCCACACAGGGGTAAATAAGTTGAAAAGTTTGGGTGCGTCCAAAGGTTTGGGTGACAGTCTCGCCTGGGCCCTTGGGTGCCCATGGATTGACACGTAGCACCTTTTTGGGAATTTCTCCTCGCCGTTTGAGTTGTCTCTCTTTTTTCTATAAAAAGGGACTGTTTTTTTTCCTTCCTCTTTACGCTTCTTTTCTGAGAGAAACCAGTGTTGCTCTGAATACTTTCGATCCCGAGCTTTCCTTTTAACAAGTCATCTTTTCTCCTCTACGCTTTGAATATGTCTCAACAACAAACTCCTTCCCCTTCGAACATGAGTGACTGTTCAATTTCTCCTGAGTTTCCTATTCCATTGCTTGCGATTGAGTACGGGGAACGGTTTCCCCAGGTTCGTGGCGAACCATCTACTTCTCCCATGAGGTTTGTCCCTTCGGAGAAATCAAGTGTAGCCTAAACCAGAAAGAACCAAGAGAGGGTTTTTGAGCAAAATTTTGAGGTTTTTAATGTTCAATCTAAAGATGAAGCTCGTGAGGTCATGAATACGTACAGACTTATTGAGCACTGCGATGTGAGATGCCCCAATCGTAGATTCACCGACCAGGATTTAGAGGGGGAGAGGGGTTTTCATTTTGCGGCCTTTCAGTAGGCTTGAGGGTTCATCTTCATCGCTTTGTTCATTCTATACTTGGATGGTTCAACATTTCTTCCTTTATACGGGGGGTTCATAGCGGCCTGTAACTCTTTGAGTGTGACCCATTATGTGCAAAATTTTCGATTCTTTTATACTGTGAAACACATGTGAGTGCTCCTGTGTGGGCTTACCTTAGGAGTAGATTAAGTGTCTTGATGAAAACTCCTGCAGAGAACGTCTGATGGAAACCTTTCTATTTTTTGCTTAACGAACCGAAGTGGGTCAATAAATGAGGCTTCCCTCGAGACATTAAGAAAGGTGGGATTTATGAGAACCGACTGCCCGAGCTGTCTGCCAGGGAGATGGAGATTTTCCATCTCCTGGATGATTTCGATTGGTCCCTAATTCAGGATCTTAGGTCGTCTGAGAGTTTGAGGAGGTTTGGTTTGGAAACCGACCAAAACTTGCCCCATGTTAATTAACCTTACAATTTGCTATGTCAACTTGTTTGTTAAATTTTCTTATCAACTCCTGGCATTCTTGATCTTGTTACAGTGGTTTCAATGAGCAAGAAGCTGCAGGAAAAGATTCAAGCTGCTGTTACAGCTAAGAAGGCGGATGCCCCGGTGCTTCAGAAGATCCTGCCCCCAAGAAACGTTGCAGACTTATTATTGGGGAGGATGATGACGATAACCATCCATCCGCAGTACAAAAGGAGACTATTGTTGATGAGGCTCCAAGGGTCGTCCGTCCTCCCGTGGGTAAGGGTCAAAGGCTGGTATCTAAAGTATGCTGATCAACCTGCGGCCGCGAGGCCAGCAACTGACAAAGTCCCTACCCGTACTCTTTCTACTGACAAAGGCAAGGGAGTAGCTTCCAAGTTTCCAGTGGGGAACGCTACACCTTCCCTTCACTCGTCCGAGGGTCATCCCTTGGATCCGAGGATTTCCTTCCCTTTCATTGATATAAACATCTGGCAAACTATGAAGAGCCATGATGAAGGAAAGTAGGAGGTCATCGGCACCCTTGACCCTGAGAGGCTAGTGCACTTGTCTCAAACCTCCAATCTTCTGGTAGAGATTGGTTCTTGTAGTTTTACTGGTGCTGGTGAAATCTTCGATATGATATGTTTATCTTTTGCAGATATGTTATGCTAACACCACCTTGCGCAATCATCTAAAGAGGCTTCTTGTTGCCAGGCCAGCCATGAAGGCCAAAATTTCTGACTTGGAGTAGGAGCTGGAGGAGGAGAATGAAAATCGCGACCAAGGAATTAGTGAGGTCCTCTCTCTGAAGTCTTCTGTGGAGGCTAAGCTTCAGGAGACGGAGATGAACCTGGGTGCTTCTTTCAAACAGCTGAAGGAATGTCATGCTGAAGTACATCAGCTTTTTAAGGATGCTGGCAAGCATGAAGAGGACATTGTTGACGCTCAGGAGACCATCCGTGAACTGAAAAATGAGGTGAAAGAGGAGGTTGTTGATCTGAAAGAAGCGACCTTAAAGGAGGAGGCTGAGCACAGATTGGAGGTGCAACACTTGACTGGTGAGCTGACTTCCTCAAGGTAGAAAGTCGTTTGGGACTTCAAAGTGTCTGCTGAAATGAAGAACATTGTGGCATCTACAGAGGCAGTTATGTATTAGGACACTTTCAATGTGTGCTCGAAATTTCTCTCTCCTTACTTGGTTCCAGACTTCAACCTGAGGAGGTTTCATCTTACTAGCATAATGAGTTTGGAGGAAGGGAAATATATTTATTCTTCTGAGCCCAATGAGATTCCTAAGGCTTTTGCTGTTCAGGGTGCTTGAAGAAATGACCCCCTCAGTGGTTCAAAAATCTTATCTAACTCAAGAACATCCTGGTTTAGTAGGGCCTTGATAGGTGCTCCTTAGGCTGTTGCGATCAAATTTTTAGATATTGTGATTTTGTAGTTGGGTACTTCATAGGGATAGAGGATTATGATCCTCCGTTCCCCAATAAAGGTTTTTACAACTGTTCGGGGTGCTCAAAGAAGTGACCCCTTCAGTAATTTATGGTAAGGCTGGTCACTTAACAGTAAAACCAGTTATTGCGGTGACTTTGAAGAGTAAATATCAGTATTTTTGTTAAAAAATAGATAATAAAAAAATAGTACAATTATTGAAAGTACTTCTTGAGGCTCTGAGCATTCCATGATCTGAGCAATACTTTCATAGTTTTAAGGTGCACCATACTAGAGTGCAGGCTTTTGTGGACTATGTACGGTCCTTCCAAGTTTGGAGATAATTTGTTTTGGTGCTCGGCTCGACTTAGGAGTAGGTCGCCCTCTTGGAAGATCTTCGGCCTTGCCTTGAAGTTGTGATATTTGGTTACCGTGTCCTGGTAAGATGCATTCCTTAATTGAGATTCGTCTCTGAGCCCTTATTGTAAGTCGAACTTGTGTCTGAGAGAGGATTCATTATTGCCTTCTTCAAATAACTTGGTTCGAAATGATGGTTCTCCGATCTCTACAGGGATGACTGCTTTAATCCTGTAGGCCATCCTGAAAGGGGTTTCTCCTGTGGTTGTCCTAGGGGTTGTCTGATAGGACTATTGATACACTGATGGATCTTCCGGAGGACGTAGTCGGCTTCATATGGCGCCAAGTACTTGAGCAACGACGAAGAGGCCGACCTCCTATACAGGTCATTGTTGACCATGGTGTAGTACGCCAACCTCCTTTTCAGTTTTGCAGCCTCGGCACGGTCATCAAGCAATTTCGAGCTGACCAGATATTTTATGATAGAGGTCATCCAGCTATCGATTTCTTCTATGCACAAGATTTTGTCAACAGCTGTCAAGTAGCTTGGTTTGTCTAGATACTGTAGGTTTTCATCATCATATGGCTCGAATCCCGATGACTTCTTGGCCAGGTAATCCGCTTCGACATTTTCCTCCCGTGGTATTTGTGCAAAATTGAGTTTAACAAACTTTCCCTGCAGCGTCCCGACTAGTTGTAAGTACTTGCTCAAGGTCTCTCCGCGAGTTTCATACTCACCCAGGACATTTCAGACCACGAGTCGAGAGTCACTAAAGACTTGGATATTCTTAACCTCAACTCTGATTCCAACCTTAACCCCGATATTACGGCTTCGTACGCGGCCTTATTTTTTTTTGTTGTTAATTTCAATTGCTGTCTCTAAATTCTCCCTTTCCATTACTCAAAAACCCATCACCAAGTTCTTACACAGTGTTGTTTGTCGGGGGGAAAATCTCTCTTTTTTCTTTCCTTTTAAGTGTGTTAAAAATACCCAATTGACAAATTTGTGCAAATTTGAGCAAAAAAACATGAGCTAGAATGTCACAAGATTCAACCTTTGAGCATTGGAAGTGGACTGAAATGCAAGGTCTTGAGCTTGTCTCTACAACTTCCATGGCAACCCCAACAATAGAAGAAGATGTGAGACTTGAAGAAGAAGCTCAGAGAGAAATGGAGGGTAATAGTGCTCAACCCATAAAAGGGGATAAGCCAGTGGATATTACCCCATCTAGGTTTGGTGACCTTTTTAGATTTGCAGATGGGTTGGATTTTGTTTTAATGGGTATTGGATCTTTGGGTGCTCTTGTTCATGGCTGTTCTTTGCCCATTTTTCTTCGATTTTTTGCCGATCTTGTTAACTCTTTTGGGTCTAATGCCAACAACATGGATAAGATGATGGAAGAAGTTTTGAAGGTAATATTCTCAATGTCATGTTTATGATGTTGAAATATATGTAATATTATGTATAAATTAAATCTACTTTCTACTATAAATTTGAGCTTTTAGTAGAGATTATTTAACATGACATAAGTGCAAGAGTTCAAGTGTTTGGACCTACTTTCTCCCAATTTCTCATGCAACCACTCCTTTTTGGTGAGGCGAGTCTTGAAATATATGTATATTAAATCTCATTTTACTGTAAGTAAATTAATGATTTTAGTACTAATTAAAAACTTACGAATTTTTTGTGTATTGTGTTGTGTGTATGAATTTGCAGTACTCATTGTATTTTCTGGTGGTTGGAGCTGCAATATGGGCATCTTCATGGGCTGGTGAGTAATTTGTCTGTCATATTTGTGTTATTTTGGTTTGTGCATTGTAATTAGAAGAGATTGAATGTGGTTGCAGAGATATCTTGTTGGATGTGGACGGGAGAGAGGCAATCGACTAGGATGAGGATTAAGTACCTAGAAGCTGCTTTGAACCAGGACATTCAGTACTTTGATACTGAGGTTCGAACCTCAGATGTTGTTTTCACCATTAATAGTGATGCTGTGATGGTCCAGGATGCCATTAGTGAGAAGGTTTGTGACATTGATTTTATGTTTTGGTTAAGTTAGAAAGTTTATCTTATTGGGATTCTTGTGCAGTTGGGGAATTTCATTCACTACATGGCAACCTTTGTGTCTGGTTTTCTGGTTGGTTTCACTGCTGTTTGGCAACTAGCTTTGGTCACTCTTGCTGTGGTTCCACTCATAGCTGTAACTGGAGCCATTCACACCACTGCTTTAGCCAAGTTATCGGGCAAGAGCCAGGATGCTTTATCACAAGCAGGAAACATTGTAGAACAGGTAAGAGAATGAACACCAAGGTGGTTGTTTTCATTTTACGGTGGGTATTGCTAATTTTAATCCCAATTCCAGACCATAGTTCAAATACGGGTAGTTTTGGCATTTGTTGGTGAATCAAGAACATCTCAAGCCTATTCGTCGGCTTTGAAGATTTCTCAGAGGATTGGGTACAAGACCGGATTTGCAAAGGGAATGGGACTTGGCGCAACTTATTTTGTCGTGTTTTGTTGTTATGCGCTTTTGCTCTGGTATGGAGGTTATCTTGTTAGGCATCACTATACCAATGGTGGACTTGCCATAACCACAATGTTTGCTGTCATGTTAGGTGGATTGTGAGTACTCTTACACATTCATAGTACATTTTCAAACCAAACTGAGCTGGCTTTAAGAGTTCTACTTATGTTGATTTCAGGGCTTTGGGACAGTCAGTCCCTAGTATGGGTGCATTTGCAAAGGCAAGCGTTGCAGCTGCCAAAGTTTATCGCATAATTGACCACAAACCTAGTGTGGATCGAAACAGTGAATCGGGTATTGAATTACACTCAGTAACTGGATTAGTGGAGCTGAGAAGTGTCGATTTCTCCTACCCATCGAGGCCAGAGGTTCGGATCCTAAAAAATTTCTTTCTAACCATTCCTGCCGGAAAGACCATTGCTCTGGTTGGCAGCAGTGGTTCTGGAAAGAGCACTGTTGTTGCTCTCATTGAGAGATTTTACGATCCCACTTCAGGTTGTCTATACTGTATCTTACCAAATATAGTACCAGGAGTTATTCAAAAAATAAATATTTGTTTTGTGGAACTTCAAGGTTTTAAGTTCATATTTAGTATGCTATGTATAACTATGCAAACTTCGCATAACTATGCAAACTTCGTTAATGAATGAACTACTGCAGGAAAAGTTCTTCTAGACGGGCACGACATAAAGACATTAAAGCTGAAATGGTTGAGGCAGCAAATAGGTCTTGTAAGTCAGGAGCCTGCTCTGTTTGCCACCACTATTAAAGAGAATATGCTACTGGGTAGAACTGACGCAACCCAAGTTGAGGTTGAAGAGGCTGCTCGGGTTGCCAATGCCCATTCTTTTATTATCAAACTTCCTGATGGCTACAACACTCAGGTTAGCTAATTTAAGTTTTTAACTGTCATAATTTATTTCATTGAAAAAAGATGGTAGATCCCGACTATGAGATAATGTTTGGTGTATGATTTGTGAAGAAAACTATCCGATTTTGCTATGACGTTCATTATGTGGCTTCAAGAAACTGAAAAAATCTGACTATTTTTGCGGAGTTCCTTGAATGCTTACCTTACTAGGGACCCAATATGAAATTCAATCACGGATCTTGGCCACCAAGTAATTTTTTAATGGCTTGTAATTGCTGATGCTATTTTTTTTAGAGATGGGATGTTTTTAGTCCTTATATTCGAAAGGCAACTTAAGGAAGTGATTGATTCTCCATGCATTTAAAAGTAGATAATGTGCTTCACTCACGGGTGCATGCGCAGAAATAAAGATGACAATAGAGGATTGCAGTAACACCACCGACTCCTACTCGTATCAAATTCTAAGTCTCCTCATTTATCCTATAAGTATAATTCGGAACTTTTTCAATATTACAGGTGGGGGAGAGAGGATTACAACTCTCAGGAGGCCAGAAGCAGAGAATAGCTATAGCAAGGGCAATGTTGAATAATCCTGCAATTTTACTTTTAGACGAGGCAACAAGTGCCTTGGATTCTGATTCAGAAAAGCTGGTGCAAGAGGCCCTCGACAGATTCATGATTGGGAGGACAACTCTTGTTATAGCCCACCGCCTATCTACTATTCGCAAAGCTGACCTTGTCGCTGTACTCCAGCAAGGTAGCGTTTCTGAAATTGGAACTCATGATGAGCTATTTTCGAAAGGAGAATCTGGTGTCTATGCCAAGCTCATCAGAATGCAGGAGATGGTACATGAAACAGCCCTCAACAACGCTAGAAAGAGTAGTGCGAGGTAATGTCCACTACCAAAGTTTTTTGGTGTGTACTTTGAATTTTTTGTAATCTCATTTATTTATTCAATTTTTTGTTGGAAATCATTGTCAATTAGTATTCTAATGACGTAGAAACCTAAAAGTTTGTTTTTTCACATGCCTATCGATTTGCAGACCCTCTAGCGCACGGAACTCGGTAAGTTCACCAATAATTGCTCGTAATTCGTCTTATAGCCGATCACCATACTCACGCCGGTTATCAGACTTCTCTACTACGGACTTTAGTCTATCTCTTGATGCCTCACTCCCCAACTATAGGTTTGACAAGCTTCCTTTCAAGGAACAAGCGAATTCTTTTTGGCGCCTCGCAAAGATGAATTCTCCAGAATGGCTATATGCTTTTGTTGGTTCTATAGGCTCTATTGTTTGCGGTTCTCTAAGTGCCTTCTTTGCTTATGTTCTAAGTGCAGTAATGAGTGTTTACTACAGTCAGAACCATGCTTACATGATCAGAGAAATTGGGAAGTACTGCTATTTATTGATTGGTCTTTCATCTGCTGCACTTATATTCAACACACTACAGCATTTATTCTGGGATATCGTCGGAGAAAACCTTACGAAACGGGTGAGGGAGAAAATGCTGGCTGCGGTACTGAAAAATGAAATGGCGTGGTTTGATCAAGAAGGAAATGAGAGTGCTAGGATTGCATCAAGGTTGTCTTCGGATGCAAATAATGTCAGATCAGCCATAGGAGATCGGATTTCAGTGATTGTGCAGAACACAGCTCTAATGCTAGTTGCATGTACTGCAGGATTTGTTTTGGAGTGGCGCCTCGCCCTTGTCCTTATAGCTGTCTTTCCTGCAGTTGTTGCAGCAACTGTTCTACAGGTTTGTGGTTCCTACTAGCTCCATGATCATACTCGTGAACATAATGTATTTTTAGAATTATCAGGCACATCATGCCGTACTAGAGACATATTACTTAACTAAAACTCTTTTTGTGTGTATGAGTTATATAAGTAGAACTACAATGAAAATTCGTAAAGGCAGTATTTTGGGGTAAATGAAATTTTTTATGGGCATTAATTGAATTATTTTGTGCTGGATTTTCAACAGAAAATGTTCATGACTGGTTTCTCGGGTGACCTAGAAGCTTTTCATGCTAAAGCCACACAACTAGCAGGGGAGGCAATATCCAATGTACGGACAGTTGCTGCCTTCAATTCGGAGGCCAAAATTGTTGGTCTTTTCTCCTCAAACCTTCAAATTCCACTACGACGTTGCTTCTGGAAAGGACAAATAGCTGGAAGTGGATTCGGTGTAGCTCAATTTTTATTATATGCTTCCTATGCTTTAGGCCTATGGTATGCCTCCTGGCTTGTGAAACACGGGATCTCTGATTTCTCAAAGACAATCCGAGTTTTCATGGTACTTATGGTCTCTGCCAATGGTGCTGCTGAGACACTGACTCTGGCTCCTGACTTCATCAAGGGTGGTCGAGCCATGCGTTCAGTTTTCAGCCTTCTTGACCGCAAAACTGAAATCGAACCAGATGATCCAGATGCTATCCCTGTTCCTGACTGTATACGTGGTGAAGTGGAGTTGAAGCATGTTGACTTTACTTACCCCTCTCGCCCTGATGTCCCAATATTTCGAGACCTCAGTATTTGTGCTCGAGCTGGTAAAACTCTTGCTCTTGTGGGTCCTAGTGGGTGTGGCAAGAGTTCAGTTATTGCAATTGTACAAAGATTCTACGATCCAACTTCTGGCCGAGTTATAATTGATGGGAAGGACATTCGTAAATACAATCTCAAGTCCCTACGGCAGCACATTGCAATTGTACCACAATAACCATCCCTATTTGTAACTACTATTTATGAAAACGTTGCTTATGGCCATGAGTCAACAATCGATGCTGAGATAATGGGAGCTGCTACGCTGTCCAATGCCCACAAGTTCATATCAGGAGGACATAAACAAGGAGTTGCCATTGCTCGGGCCTTTGTGAGGAAAGCAGAGATAATGCTACTAGACGAGGCAACGAGTGCACTTGACGCAGAGTCAGAGAGATCTATACAGGAAGCTCTTGAGCGTGCTTGCTCGGGAAAGACAACTATAGTAGTTGCTCACAGGTTATCTACAATCAGAAATGCAAATGTCATTGCAGTGATTGACGAAGGAAAAGTAGCAGAGCAAGGCTCCCACTCACATCTATTGAAAAACTATCCGGATGGAAGTTATGCTCGAATGATACAGTTGCAGAGATTCACACACAGCCAAGTAATTGAAATGGCATCAGGTTCAAGTTCTCAATCAAGATCCAGAGAAGAGGAGGATGGAGAAGCCTATAGTTAGCAGAGCTAGTGAAGACAAGAGAGGATCTTAATCCAAGTATCTCATATGCCCCTACTGATTTTTGGTATTTTTAATTGTGTTTCCCTTTTGAGTATATATCTGTATTATCTATTTCATATGTTTATGTTGATCTTATAAAAATCTTTATAAGAAAATTGATCCATATTAACTTCTTGACATTGAGATGGACAATACAATCTTCATCCATAGGCATCTTCTGCATTTTTGGACATTGATCCATATATTATGTTTGTGATTCGAAATCAATTGACCTAAAAATTTAATTTAA